>JAXIVJ010010157.1:7500-45000 GCA_036785665.1 Chirona hameri
GCTCAATGGTGTTGCAACACTTTGAAGTATGATTTTGACAATTAATGCACTAAATTTAAAGCAGTAAACCCAAATACCCAAAGAATACTGAATGTAGCATTAGTAGAAAGTTAAATCATATATTTATTATTTGGATGGCTGGCATGATGGACATTATTGTCAAAAGTTGTGTTAAAATGATAAATAACATGCCAAATATGTATTGTAGTGGTCAAATTAGTAATTAAAATAGACAAGCTTTTGACATCACTGTCATCATCAGGTCTAAAGTTTCTAAATATTTTTGAATGCACACAAAATAACAAAAACAGATTTGCTCATGTCACAATGATGATGGTATCCTCCAGTATGACCGTCACTGCTGAATGTATAGACATGGAATGCATAATACAAAGTACCCATATGTGAAAATATACGACATTCAAGATTTAGGGACTATTACATGCCTAACATATCGTAACATAATCTAACAAAAGGTAACAAATTTAATATGACGAAGGTGACACAGTTATGAAAAGAAACCTGTCATAGTTTAAAATACAGACACTCAAACGCCTGAGTGATTAGCGAGAAAATGTACAACATTGTCAAATAAAGCATACTACGAAAATTACCTATGTGCAACATGGCAGAACAAAATAAGCAATACACAACCATCGTAAGACAGGCTGTGTGACAATCATTGACAGCGAATGAATGATAGCATGCAACTTGCAAACACACCAACACACCTTAGCGACAGGTCCTTTTGTATTAGCCACCTACACGGTTAGATAATGGGCCATGATTTTGAGTAGTGTTCAGGTTAGGGCTGTTTTCTCGGATTTTGATCGATTCATCTATTTTATTGTCTGCTATATCACGACATTTACATTTTCATTTTCTACATTTACTTAGTACATTTTCACTGGTACATTTTCACTTTAGTACATTTTCTCGCTAATCACTCAGGCGTTTGAGGGAACGTAAATGGCGCTGTAGATGGACATGTTGGCACCAAAGTGGACATTTTGGCGCCTATAGGAGACATGTGCCCTCAGGGCATGTCCGCCTCCGATATGGCGCTCTTTTTGGCGCCGTATGAGGACAATGTTTTTATAATCCCTCAAACTCATCAGGGGTTGAATTTAAAGAGTGGAACACGCCACAAATGTAATGCTCAGGGCTTAGGAATAATTTTGCATGGTACTTCCTTGTATGAGGTAAGTCATTTAGGCACGGAAAACTCATTTGTGCTTAATGCTCCATAAATGGCGCCCGAAGCGGACATTTGGCGCCGTACGTGGACAATGCAGCATTATGCCAGCACAAAAAAAAAATTGATTTCAAAATTAGACGATACTTTTAACTTGCCAGGGCATTAATGAAAATCCAGCTGTAGAAATCCTGTATGTGGGTTATTCGACCGTTTATTATCCACCCGATCGTGATCTGTGCTTGCCAGTTTCTGCTGAGGCAAAAACAGCATTTTGGATTTTCAAGGTTCTGCTCAACATCCACATGGCTACATACAATCTATCCACATGTTGCGGCTGCATCTGATCATATGGGAAATAATAGTTTAAACAGCCATAATTGATGTGGGGCTACTCCAATCTGAATCGCCATGCTCTCACCATGATTTGCACGTGCCCCTCTTCCAAATTCGACCGATATTTTTGCCAAAATTTGCTAATTTTCAATACAGGCTGTGACCGAGTCCGGAATAAGCGCCATTTCACGTCCCTCGTATAACGCCAATTTGTCCTGATACGGCGCCAGCGGGTCCGCATACGGCGCCAATCGCGTGCCATGTTCCGTTGCAAATTAATATACATTTATGACCGAAATTTGAGGGGAGGAGGCTTTTTGGGTGGACATATTTGGACTTTTTAGACATAAAGCATGATTTTGCTACATATTATCATGTACCTAATGTCGCAGGATGTGCAAACAGCCATGCTCAGGTGTCCAGCCAGAGCGCCATTTTAGAGTCCCCAGACAGCGCCAAGCGGACTTCACTGCGTCCTGGTACGACGCCATTCACTACTGAAACGTTTTGAATCAGTGATCGACATACGCACCTGAGATGTATTAATCTATTTGGAAAATATTAACTCATCAATTGGAATAAGAACGTCTCATTTCACAATAAAACGATTGAAACTGGAATTAGGCAGACTATTCTTGTATTTTCATAAACGAGTGCGTATAGTTTTTTCCGAGTGCCGCGGCACTTAGCGGCGTGATAACGCTGATAAGTGGCTATAGGTGGTGGTTGATAGGTGGTGGTTGGCACACATGCATTTCGACAGGAAATGTCTGTGCTTGATAGGAATGATAACTCCACTCTTCGGACGCTGCCAAATACTGCATTTTTCATGCTAACCTGCGTTTCAGAAGTAACCTGTGGCCGACCCCGGGCCTCCGATACTCTACTCTCAGAGTCTCTATAGCCTTGCTTCGATACCAAAAAGCGATTTTTTATGATATTTAATTAACATCAACTAATTTTCACTTGTTGCAATCACCGTAAACCGATGTAACTCCTTCATACTTGAGGCAGTTAGGAAGAAACCGTGAAGATCGCATTTCCGTATTATCGCCAAATGTCGCCGCAGAACCCTCCCAAAAACGTGCCCTGGAACCGCCTCTTTTCAGGTTAAGAACGCACAATTTTGCCTCCATTTGCGGAATTCAATTATAGGAAAAGTCCTAAAATTTCATTGGTCTGGTCGTAGCCGTTCAGGAGATATCTGGGGAAAAACATTAGGGGGGGGGGGGGGGGGCGGAATCCGCCCCCTGTTACAAATAGGGTTAAGGCCAAAGGTGGAGCCATGGGCCCCATCCCCCCTGCAGTCGCCATTGTGTAGTCTATATTAGACCCTTTTGTACTGGAATAGAAAACTCCGATTGATTTGCGCCGCGTAAGGACGAGGCGTTTTTTGCTTTATTTTTGGGTCGGATAAGCAGGCTCTCACAAATAGGAAGGTTCTGTATGTATCAGCCCAAGGGCACCAATGCAGCCACTCAATAAGATTCTTCCACCGCAAAGATGGAAGGAATTTCGCCGCGGTGACACAAACATGTGATATTTTTCTACTTTTTTCTCACAAAATTCTAACAGCTTGGTTGCAGTTGCCAGTTTAAAATACGTTTCATGGATTTCCAGCCATGAACCACATTATAAAACAGTCTAAACGGCAAAAAAAAAACGATAGTCAACGAACATCGTGTCATCGAGGATTTATCAGGACGCACGTATGTAATATACGCCGCTAAGCGGCGCGTTTTTGTATCTTAATTTTGCACCATTTCGCATAAAATAGGTTCGTTTTCAACAATTTGATGGGGGCAGCAGAGCATTGCTGCCCCTCCCCCTCCTCCTGGATTCAAGGGGGCCCGGTGCCCCCTCCCCTGTTCCACCGCCTATGGAAGCGGATTCCGACTCCCGAGGGGCTCTGAGGGCCCCTCGAGTCCGATACGTTGTTGCCTCTGGTATAAAGGCACATTGTTGCCCTTTCATAGCCCAAGGGACGGGAGGCAGGAAGGGGCATTTTTGTTTGCATAATTTAGTAATTCTAATTTAGCATCATTTCGCGAGAAAAAAATGCCAGCTACCAATGCTTGTGATTTCATGGGGGGCACCAGAGGTAGACATTGTTTCCCCTCCTGTATTCAAGGAGGCACGGTGCCCTGGTGCCTCCCCACGCCCCACAGTGCCGCTTACCGTCACGATGGTGCCCCTGGTACACCGGCGCGGTGGTGCCCCTGGTAGGTACATTAACTATATACTAAGAGAGAACATATTTGTTTTTATTATTTTGTTTACTATCGCCATCACGAAAATAAACGTTGTTGTTAAACAAACCTGTCATTGCGCTGGTGCCCCTGATGTGCCGGTGGTGCCCCTGGGCCCCAAGGGGGAGGAGGGAGGGGGGGGGGGGGGCATGACGTCTGTGCCCCCTGGATCTGCCACTGTACTGTATCCCACTGCACAAAGCTAAATCAAGGCGACGGAAGTGCTACCCTAATTATTTTCGATTCCAAATTTGCTCTCAAGTTTCACAGCCCCTCCAACGATTTCCTAAAATCTGCGTATTTGTCAGTACGGCCTACATCCTGCAAATACCGATCGTGTTACCTTACGGTTATGTATTCGGTTATGTTACGGTAATATATTCTACGGCTATCAAGTCATTACGTAAGTTAATACAAAAGATAAACCGTACCAATTTGACACCTTCAAGAGACTGCCATCTAGCGGTGGTGGTTGGCACCCAAGCTGCCGCGAAGTCACGATTGTGCTGTGTGTTAGTTCGCGGTCCGTCCGGTAGGTGTGTCTTCCACGTCTCCACATATTTTCGTTCACTTTTATTTGATTCGGTGCAGGTCGGCTCGAAACCAATGCTTTCTCAAGCCTGGTTAGTGATTGCATCCTTCCATCGGGTGTTTTTCCTCCGTCTTTCATGTTTAGCTCGGGCTTACCCGAAGCCAATGCGTCCTGGTAGGTGCGCCAGGCGGGGGGGGGGGGGGGGGGGGGGAGCAGGGGGCACGTCCCCCCGAAACATCTGAGGAGGGCCATTTTCGGCGCGCTGCGGGCTGACGAGACCGCGCGAAGCGCTGTATCATGGGCTCTCTAAGAGTCTGGAGACCACGCAAAGTGGTCTTTGGAGAGCTTGGAGCACTTCAGAGGCCCTTAAGGGCCATCAGGGCCCTCCAAAAAATAATCAGAAGATCCCATGGATGTTCAAAGGGCCCCTGTACAGGTAAGAGGGCCCCTGGGCGAGTCAGAAGAGCCCTGAACATGCCACATGGCCCCTAGCCAGCACAGAGGGGCCCCTGGGCAGGATGGAGGGCCCCCGAACATGTCGGCAGGGCAACAAAGCAGCCAGCGCAGTCCTTTGACAGGTCATAAGGGCCCCTTATCAGGCTAGAGGTCCCCTGTACAGAGCAAAAGGCCCCATGTACGTTACAAAGGCCCCTGTGCAGGTCGGAGGGGCCTCTGACCAGACCGAAAAGGTCCCCTGGATGGGTCAGAAGGGTCATAAACATGCCGAATGAGCCCCTAGCCAGCACAGAGGGGTCCTGCATATGTCGGAGGGGCTTCTGGGTAGGTCGGAGGGGCCCCTGCGCAGGTCTGCAGGGCGATAAAGCAGCTAGCGTAGTACCTTGCCAGCTCGGAAGGGCCCCTTAGAAGGCTGGAGTGCCCCTGGACAGACCAGGGCCCTGGGAAGTTCAAAGGGTCCATGTGCAGGTCAGAGCGTCTGCTGGGCCCTTTCAATGCCCGAGAATAGGGCCCTTTCAACGCTTGGGAAGGGCCTTTTTAACGGTCGGGAAGGGGGGGCCTTTACGAGCCCCCCCCCCCGGGCGAAATCATGGCTACGTGCCTGGGCCCTACGTCGGTCTGAGAGTGTCCTTGGCAGGTCTGAATATGCCCTCGCTTGGTCTGAGAGAGTCAGACGCCTGTCGGCGAGGGCCTTTGTCAGTACTGAGAGGGCCCTGGGGTGGTTTGCCAGGGTCCTGGCCGGGCCTGAGAGGGCTCTACGCCCGCTTAACAGGGCCTGGCCAAGCCTTAGAGGGACCATATGTTGGTTTGAGAGGCCCAGTCCTAGTCCTGAGTGGGCCCTTCATTTGTCAGAGATGGCCCTTGCCGGGCTTGAAATGGGTCTGCGCCTGTTTAAGACGACCTTTTCCAAGCCTTAGATGACCCTAAGCCGGTCTGAGAGAGCCCTTACTAGGCCTCAGAGGACCCTATACCGGACACCAGGCGAGCCATTTGGGCCCGCCTAGGTCTGAGGCCTGGTCTGAGGCCTCTCAGGCCTGGCAAATGGCTCTCTCAAACGGACGGAGGACCATTCAAGTCTGGTAATGGCTCTCTCAGGCTCAGGAAGGGCCCTCTCAGGCCCACCGATAGTACTCTCAAAGAGACTTAGGGACCTCTCTTACCGACCTTAGGGCCCTCTCATACCAGCACAGGACCCCCTCAGAACGACGGAGGGCCCTTTCAGACCTACCGGTGGTCCTCCAGACCAGCATAGGGTGCTCTCAAGTCTTGCAAGGGCTCTACGAGACTGGCATAGGGCCAGGGGCGTCGCCGACGAGTGGTCGGGAGGGGGGGGGGGGGCTCCGGACCCTACTATTTGATGGCGGGATCGCCCCCCCCCCCCCCCCACACACACACACACTTTGTGTGGGGAAAGTTAACAATTTATCGTAAAAATGGCCTTTGCAACAGTCCAAATCCAGCTATCCACAGTTTAAAACTGGAAAATTTCGCGCCGCTTGGCGGCAAGACACAAGGTCACTAAAATCAACTAATTTGCACTTGTTTCAATCACCGTAAACCTATGCAACTCCTTTATACTTCAGGCAGTTAGGAAGAAGCCGTGAAGATCGCATCTCCTTCAATTATCGCCAAGTGTCATAGAAAACATCCTCCAAAAACTGGGCCCTGGAACCGCCTCTGTTAAGGTTAGGAACTCCAAATTTCGGCTCCATATGCGGAATTCAATTCTAGGAAAATTCCGAAAATTTCATGGATCTGCTCTGAGCTGTTCGGGAGATATCTGCGAAAAACCTGTAGGGTGGGCAGAATCTTCCCCCTCCCCCTGCCACTAATAGGGTTAATAGCATACGGAAGTATAGCAGAGGAAACAAATGAGTGTAGGTTGTATAAGCAAATCTTTGAGGAGGAGCTTTTCATGCATCAGTTTGTGACAGAGCCAACCAGACATTGCTCCATTCTAGACCTTGTTACGAGCGAGCGCTTCGCGGTCGCTCGTCCTTCCCTGGATATGGGAAAAATATGAATATGAGCGACCCGGCTCGACCCGGCCCGATCCGGCCCGTGGCGACGCTTTTGAGAAGCTAATATCTCTGCAACCCCACGTCCGATTGACAAGCCGGTTTCTTTGCTGTGTAGCCATATCCAACCAAACCTGTTTGAGACCGGTGCCGACTCATGTCGGTCACTACCACTGCACGTGGCGCGTGCCGCGTGAGGGGTGTTGAAAAGTGTTTTCTCGCAAAAACTCCGCAACGGTTGGGCCGATTGTGTTCAAATTTGGTGTGTGGTTAGGGACCTCTCAGCCGCCACTTTCCCACAAGTCAGGGGGTGACTCTGCACGTGCGCACGTGCACACCTATTTTATATCTCAGGAACGGCTGAGCTGATTGTGTTCAAATTTGGTGTTTGGTTAGGGTTAGTGGTTAGGTCCCAAACCACATACCAAATTTGAACACAATCAGCTCATCCGTTCCTGAAACATAAAATAGGGGTGTGCACGTGCGCACGTGCAGAGGCACCCCCTGACTTGTGGAAAAGTGGCGGCTAAGAGGTCCCTAACCACACACCAAATTTGAACACAATCGGCCCAACCGTTGCGGAGTTTTTGCGAGAAAACACTTTTCAACACCCCTCACGCGGCACGCGCCACCTGCAGTGGTAGTGACCGACATGAGTCGGCACCGGTCTCAAACAGGTTTGGTTTGAGAGGTACTCATCAAATAAACCGGCTTGTCAATCAGATGTGCGGTTGCAGATATATTAGCTTCTCAAAAGCGTCGCCACAGGCCAGGCCGGGCCGGGCAACTCATATTCATATTTTTCCCATATACCAGGGAAGGACGAGCGAGCGCGAAGCGCTCGCTCGTAACAAGCTTTAGAATGGAGCAATGTCTGGTTGGCTCTGTTACAAACTGATGCATGAAAAGCTCCTCCACAAATATTTGCTTATACAACCTTCACTCATTTGTTTCCTCTGCTATACTTTCGTATCCTATTAACCCTATTAGTGGCAGGGGGCAGATTCTGCCTACCCTCAGGTTTTTCGCAGATATCTCCCGAACAGCTAAGAGCTGATCCATGACATTTTCGGACGTTTCCTAGAATCGAATTCCGCATATGGAGCCGAAATTTGGAGTTCCTAACCTTAACAGAGGCGGTTCTAGGGCCCAGTTTTTTGGAGGATGTTTTCTATGAAATTTGGCGATATTACGGAGATGCGATTTGCACGGCTTCTTCCTACAAGTGCAAATTAGTTGATTTTTGTGAACTTGTGTCTTGCCGCGAAGCGGCGCGAAATTTTCCAGTTTTAAACTGTGGATAGCTGGATTTGGACTGTTGCAAAGGCCATTTTTACGATAAATTGTTAACTTTCCCCACAAAAAGTGTGTGTGGGGGGGGGGGGGGGGGAGAGGGGGCGATCCCGCCATCTGATAGTAGAGTCCGGACTCCCCCCCCCTCCTGACCACTCGTCGGCGACGCCCCTGGCCCTATGCCAGTCTCGTAGAGCCCTTGCAAGACTTGAGAACACCCTATGCTGGTCTGGAGGACCACTGGTAGGTCTGAAGGGGCCCTCCGTCGTTCTGAGGGGGTCCTGTGCTGGTGTGAGAGGGCCCAAAGGTCTGTAAGGGAGGTTCCTCTGTCTCTTTGAGAGTACTATCGGTGGGCCTGACAGGGCCCTTTCTGAGCCTGAAAGGGCCATTGCCAGACATGAATGGTCCTCCGTCCGTTTGAGAGAGCCATTTGCCAGGCCTGAGAGGGCTCAGACCAGGCCTGATGTTCAGGCGGGCCCAAATGGCTCGCCTGGTGTCCGGTATAGGGTCCTCTGAGGCCTATTAAGGGCTCTCTCAGACCGGCTTAGGGTCATCTAAGGCTTGAAAATGGTCCTCTTAAACAGGCGCAGACCCATTTCAAGCCCGGCAAGGGCCATCTCTGGCTAATGTAGGGCCCACTCAGGACTGGGACTGGGCCTCCCAAACCAGCGTATGGTCCCTCTAAGGCTTGGTCAGGCCCTGTTAAGCGTGGGTAGAGCCCTTGCAGGCCCGGCCAGGACCCTCGCAAACCACCCCAGGGCCTTCTCAATACTGACAAAGGCCCTCGCCGACAGGTGTAGGACTCTCTCAGACCAAGCGAGGGCATATTCAGACCTGACAAAGACACTCAGACCGACGTAGGGCCTAGGCACGTAGCCAGGATTTCGCCCGGGGGGGGGGGGGGGCTCGAAAAGGCCCCCTTCCCGAGCGTTAAAAGGGCCCTTCCCAAGCATTGAAAGGGCCCTATTCTCGAACATTGAAAGGGCCCTATTCTCGAACATTGAAAGGGCCCAGCAGACCCTCTGGCCTGCACATGGGCCCTTTGAACTTCCCAGGGCCCCGGACTGTCCAGGGGCACTCCAGCCTTCTAAGGGGCCCTTCCGACCTGGCAAGGTACTACGCTGGCTGCTTTATCGCCCTGCCAACCTGCTCAGGGGCCCTTCCGACATGCCCAGATGCCCCTTCGACCTACGCAGGGCCCCTCTGAGCTGGCTAGGGGCTCATTCGGCATGTTTAGGACCCTTCTGACCCATCCAGGGGCCCTTTTTGTTCTGGTCAGGGGCCCCTCCGACCTGCACAGGGGCCTTTGTAACGTACATGGGGCCCTCTGTTTTGTCCAGGGACCCTCTAGCCTGATAAGGGGCCCTTCCGATCTGTCAAGGAACTGTGCTGGCTGCTTTGTTGCCCTGCCGACATGCTCAGGGGCCCTCCAACCTGCCCAGGGGCCCCTCTGTGCTGGCTAGGAGCCATTCGGCATGTTCAGGACTCTTCTGACTCGCCCAGGGGCCCTCTGACCTGTACAGGGGACCTTTGAACATCCATGGGATCTTCTGATTATTTTTTGGAGGGCCCTGATGGCCCTTAAGGGCCTCTGAAGTGCTCCAAGCTCTCTAAAGACCACTTTGCGTGGTCTCCAGACTCTTAGAGAGCCCATGATACAGCGCTTCGCGCGGTCTCGTCAGCCCGCAACGCGCCGAAAAGGGCCCTCCTCATATGTTTCGGGGGACGTGCCCCCTGCCCCCCCCCCCCCCTGGCGCATCTACCAGGACGCATTGGCTTCGGGTAAACCCGAGCTAAACATAAAAGACGGAGGAAAAACACCCGATGGAAGGATGCAATCACTAACGAGGCTTGAGAAAGCATTGGCTTTGAGCCGACCTGCACCGAATCAAATAAAAGTGAACGAAAATCTGTGGGGACGTAAGAAACACCTACCGGGCGGACCGCGAACTAACACACAGCACAATCGTGACTTCGCGGCAGCTTGGGTACCAACCACCACCGCTAGATGGCAGTCCTCTTGAAGGTGTCAAATTGGTACGGTTTATCTCATGTATTAACCTACGTAATGACTTGATAGCCGTAGAATACATTACCGTGACATAACCGAATACATAACCGTAAGGTAACACGATCGGTATTTGCAGGATGTAGGCCGTACTGACAAATGCGCGGATTTTATGAAATCGTTGGAGGGGTTGTGAAACATGAGAGCAAATTTGGAATAGAAAATAATTAGGGTAGCACTTCCGTCGCCTAGATTTTCAGATCCCTTTTGATCCTCCCGACTGCCGGTCCTCCATCCTTTGTCACGCCCACGTCACCCCGGGTCTGGTGGTCGCTGGACACCGGGCATGTGGTTGCCTCGAGCTGCCCCCCGGGAGTGGTGGCCGTCTGCATGGCGTGGGCTCTCTTCGCAGCTTCGCGCTGTGGGGAAGGGCCTGTCCATGGGCGGTTGCCCGACCGGCGTCCATTTTGACCGACTTTACCCTTCTCCTTCATTCCATGGCTGCGCAATGGTCCAAGTAGACCGAAGCGGCCATATTCTAACCAAACCAAACAAAGCCTAGATTTAGCTTTGCGCAGTGGCGATACAGTACAGTGGCAGATCCAGGGAGCACAGACGTCATGACCCCCTCCCTTGGGGCCCAGGGGCACCAGAGCAATGACATGTTTGTTTAACAACGTTTATTTTCGTGATGGCAATAGTAAACAAAATATTACAAACAAATATGTTCTCAATTGGTATATAGTTAACCCGCGATTTTACTGGGGGGGGGGGGCTATTTTTTGCCCCCCCCCCTCCCGTTATTTTGCGATAACTCCTAAACGAACACCGGTATCGTCATAAAACTTGCAGTACCTTCTCTCACATCCATTCTACATATGTTGGCGAAAGGAAAAATATGAGGTTATGATAGGTCAACCGGAAATGACGTCAGAGTGACGTCATGTTCTTCGGTTTTTGTTGCAAAATAATGGTTTTCGGAAAACGCTGTCAAAGATACGATGTTTGAGATAAACTCAATTGTCTTAAATCAAATTAATGACAATAGACCGGGCTATCAAACTGCTATCTCAGATTTTTGAGCTTTTTTCATTCAAAATTTTGAGAAATCCAAATACATTTTGTACAACATTTTCAAGAAAAAATCAGAAATATAAAAAAACGGAATATATGTGATCGAGACGTGTGCGATGAATATGTGTACCAAATCTGAAGTCGATGTCTTCAAAAATAACTGAGTTATGACCTTTAAATGTCAAAAATCGACCACCTCTCACAGCATTACTATGCATAAAAAACGCATTTCCATTTTTGCTTTTTGCTTCTATTTATATGGAACAAACAATGTTCTAAGGTCATTTTACGCGTTTTAGACGAAAAACAAACCAATAAACATGTGTTACAACGCCTAATGACCGTAATCTGCAGTTTTACCTCGTGACCTCGGATGACCTTGACCTGACCCAAGGTCATAAACAGCTTAGAAATGTACTTAGAAGTGTCAGACACACGAATCATACCGATTTATCGACAGCTTATGCGTTTAATATCGCAATTTTGCGCGATAATTCCATCCATCGAGACCTTTTGACACGGTCAAACATTTTGTACTTGACCTGACCTGTGACGTCATCGGTGACCCCGAGGTCAACACTATTATGTTTCCAATATTTCCAATGTTATTTCCAATATGTTTCCAATATTCCAATACAATATTATGTTCATACAGAATTACAGATAAAACATACAAAATAAAGTTATTTATGACGTCACGAGACCATATTTGGCACTATTACTACCTACGCGTCTCTTGAATGAAGAATCACATGCTCTCCGCAAATTAGCCACATTAATGTATGCTTAAATATAAATATAAAATATATATATTTATACTCGTCGCAGTATTTTTTTTTTAGTTGTATAGCTTATGTCATGAAAAACAACATGCTGACTAGTGCCCACATACTAGCGTGTGAACCCACCATAAGAGGGGAATTCACGGGTGGATTAACCATTGTGGCCGTTTCCATTGGTGGCAAAATTATGGACCGATGACGTAGATAAAGCACTGGGTAAAACAAGCTTGTCACTCCTTCGCTTGTTTTTTTTTATCCAGATTTCTACGCGACGCTATTCATTTTTGCAATGACGTCATTCAAGTTGAATTTAATTTGTAGGTTTATTTGCCTCTTGTGAGAAGAATTATAGCTTGACAAAACAATACATTGTATGATACAAATTGAAAGCATCAATTTATGATGGATTAACCTGCCTGAGCACAATTCTTTATTTACATCAATGTTAATTTATGTAATTTATTCCTAGATATTCAGTCTTATTTTTCCGTATTTCTTTTTCCCCTTTCTTCATTGGTATTGCTTCTATGCAAAATTGTTGTTCCTGGGAAATTGTAATAGATTCTGGGCCACCGATTCCGGGAATTGGATTTAATGTGATTATTTTTTTGGGTGGGAGATTTCGTTATTTTAATATGTGACTGGCTTCAATGAGGTGAGATGTCAAAATTGTTCAATATCTTCTGTGCAGCGTGATGTCTTGTCATTAACGGCAGCCATAATATGGCTTTACTATCTTCTTGGCTTGTCCATTTCTTAGTCCCCACCGGACCCACCGGACCACAACCGAAAAAAAGAAGCCCACCGGACCACAACCAAAAGCTAAACAATGACAGTTCATATTCAACAAGAAGCCCACCAGACCACAACCAAAAGCTAAACAATGACAGTTCATATTCAACGAGAAGCCCAACGGACCACAACCAAAAGCTAAACAATGACAGTTCATATTCAACAAGAAGCCCACCAGACCACAACCAAAAGCTAAACAATGACAGTTCATATTCAACGAGAAGCCCAACGAACCACAACCAAAAGCTAAACAATGACAGTTCATATTCAACAAGAAGCCCACCGGACCACAACCAAAAGCTAAACAATGACAGTTCATATTAAACAAGAAGCCCACCAGACCACAACCAAGAGCTAAACAATGACAGTTCATATTCAACAAGAAGCCCACCGGACCACAACCAAAAGCTAAACAATGACAGTTCATATTCAACGAGAAGCCCACCAGACCACAACCAAAAGCTAAAGAATGACAGTTCATATTCAACAAGAAGCCCACCGGACCACAACCAAAAGCTAAACAATGACAGTTCATATTCAACAAGAAGCCCACCGGACCACAACCAAAAGCTAAACAATGACAGTTCATATTCAACAAGAAGCCCACCGGACCACAACCAAAAGCTAAACAATGACAGTTCATATTCAACAAGAAGCCCACCGGACCACAGCCAAAAGCTAAACAATGACATTTTATATTCAATACAATTTGCGCAGCGCATCGAAGACGATCAAAACAACTGCACTTTAGGGATATAAATACAAATAAACAAGCAACTCAATCCTGAATAAGTATGTTAGCAATCTTTGGTTCGATATTGAATGTCTCTCAACATACACCACTCTCGTACAAATAAATATGAGATACATGGGGCACGTTACACAAATTCTAAACTGATATATTTACCTCGAATTCAAACTTTTCCGGTATGCATGATATGCCCCATTGTCCATAATATCACGGCATTCACTGACAACTTTTTAACCCTTTCTTAGAGGGTAAATTCGCCCAATCGGGTAACAGGGCCCCACACACGTTTTTCACCTCCCACCGGGTGGTATACTCTTTTCATTTACTCTCGCCCAGAGGGTAAATGCTTTGTTTTATCTCGAGATAACCCTCTGCGAACGGATAAACCCTTGCGTTACCCTTTGTGGGAGAGTAAACTCTCTCACAAAGGGTAACATTAAGGGTTTATCCGTTCGCAGAGGGTAATCTCGAAAAAAAATTCCCTCTGGGCGAGAGTAAATGAAGAGTTTACCACCCCGTGGGTGGTGAAAAACGTCTGTGGGCCCTGTTACCCGTTTTGGCGGGTTTATCCTCTAAGAAAGGGTAAACAAATTCAGTGATGCTGGTCATGTCAGACCTCTGAGAGGTGGTTCTCAAACATGGCTCGAGTGTTGTCCAGGATTGTCCTAAACTCGGGTGACTCGGTGAACTCGGGTGAACTCGGTGAACTCGGGTGACACTTGTTCGGGCTGGTACCCGAACAGGACAAAGTCCTGAAAGTAGTGTCGCAGCACGCGACGCAGCGTTTTTGGCGCCAGCGAGCCCACCAGAGGACCGGTCAAGGCCGGCGTGTCCGACCCGGCCACATTTTTAGGAAGCGAGACAGAAGTCATGTTAGACAGTTTCAGCAGGAACTTAGCGTCGTCTTGCATCGTTTCGGATCTGCCAAGCACCTTGTAGGGTATGCTGCACGGATGGCATAGCTCAGTCATCGGTCGCCAATGCTTGTCGTTCGGGCCCTCTTGATACAGCATGGATAGGTCCGGTGGCGGCGCGTCCGCTACCCATCTCGCGAACTGTTCGAACGTGACGTGCTTCGGTGCTCCCTCTTCACCCACTTGCCAGGGTTCTCTGCCTTGCGAGTGCGCTATCATGTCCAGCGAGTGCTTAACCTGCCATGGCCGATCCATTAAAGCCGATCGAAACTTGTTGCGATAGCCAGAGACGAGTCGCTCGAGTGGATGGCGAACGAACAGGAACGACGTGTACGTCTCCAGCCGTCGCCGGATCTCGGGACCCTCCAGCTGCGACAGGAAATGGTGCATGCTGCCCACGTGGGGAGACAGTTTCATGGACACCACCTGTTCCTCTGTCACGTTCGTTGGCAGCCTTCCGGAGAGGATGGCAAACATCTTCTTCCACTGTGTGGCCGACACCTGCGAAAACAGAAAACGGCTTATGCTACCATTCATATTGAAGCGTTAACTTCTGTCCTGACGATCCCACCGCTCCCGCCTCGTGAGCTCGAACTGGCTCCGCCCCAAGCCAAGGCTAACACGTGTGGGGCAAGGTAGAGGAAACGTCCCTACAGATACACCTATGCACCTAACGCTGGTTAGCTTAGTAGGTTAGAGCGTCATGCTGGTAACGGATAGGTAATGGGTCCCAAGCCCATTGCTGCCTGAAAGTTCTCACTGGGCGCGCTCTATAAATAGTAAGATAAATTGAATATGCATAATCATGTAACTTAAGCGACAGCACATATCAACTATATTTTAATATCAAATAAGAAGCCATGGAATATTGAGGCTGAATACAGTCTCCAAGTCTCCAACAGGATGCATACAATTGAAGAGAACATGAGTATCAAACATTTTGGGAATAGGTATGATGCAAACAGAATTATGCAAAAGGCAATTCAAGCATTGCAAAGTATCATGCAAAATAATATCCTAAGGTAAAGCTAATTAATGAAAAATAGGAAAAATATGTGGGTGCGGAACCATTAGAAGTAAACAGTTCAGCTTTGAGGCGACCTACATATGACCGGTACTTATATCGAAATCGTGCTAAAAAAAACTTCCAGGAAGTGGCTAATTTCTTCGCCATCAGACTAATTATTGTGTTCTGTTCAGAAAGCAATGAAGAGGAGAAACACTTAATATTAGCAATGCTCAGTAGTGGTTTATCTTAAGCGTTTGAACAGAACAAGCTACGAATTTAGTAGAGTGAACATGCTAATACAAATGCTAGATATATATAATACAACTATTGGCAATCAATTCACCTTGGCTATGTAGCAGTATATCAGCTTATGTTCGTCATCATATATCATTTTGCCCAGCATCTGTGGATGGTTTGAGAGATATTCCAGCGTGTTGCTGGGTCCCAGCGATTTTGTAGCATCACAGGCTGCCTTCAGCGCCAGATGGCGATCCAGCTGAACTTCATGGCCATTTTTGGGCTGGCGCGAAGGCATTGCAATTGAAACAATTATCAGTATAGTTGCTGGGCACGTACACACACCATAACAAATGACGTAATATATTTCGACAAGGAGTACTATATATATTCTTCATGATTATGAATCTATGTTTAGTTCTTCTTATACGCCTTTTAGCTTACAATCACATATACATAACGTAATGTGATTTGCCCATTTTTTCCGGTACTGGACCTTTACAAAATAGTTTGAATGAACTGCATTTCAATAAGTGTTCTCTATTTTTATCTGGTGACAAAAAGGACCACTTTGTAGCACGTGTGTCTTCTGACCAGGGTCCTAGGATTGTTTTGTTTTGGTGCGGAGTGGAAAATGGGGTTTGGGAAAATTTTGTAAGGTTGTGCCCAGATGTTTAAAAACAAAAGTAGTGCCTTGAAAATGTGATATGTTGGGCTCAGAAAAAACACAGCGATTTTTGTATAATGTAAAAAAACCGAAATGAACTAAAAAATGATTAAAGGGAATAGTTCACTTTTAACACATGGAGTTTTGAACTGAGATAGCAGATTTGAAGAGCAGGTCGAAACATGGGTTGTGTGAACAAAATTAGCTCCCTACGTGAAGTAATTTCGACACAGGACTAGTAGGCCCCTTTTAGAAGAAGAAGTCGCATTTCCCCGAAACTTGTTTCGGGTCCTCACAACGGTTGTTTACGTTACAAGCAGCCTGCGTATACATGCCTGCAGTCCGTCGTTATTGTGTGCAATAGTTTTCATAACCAAGCTACTATATGCATGACGTCATAATTGTTTGGCCATGATGGAGGAAAGAGAATCATGCTAATTTTTTGACAGATATCCATATATCGTCCAAACAAATGCCATATTCGTTTTTATTAGCTCGAAATACCCCGTATAACTAAATTTCAAGACAACTTTCAAGGTGACCTATTCCCTTTAACAAACTTAAACAAATACGCTCATGATACTTGTAGTTGTGACGTCACGACTATAGTGCAACTCGTACGCTGTCTTCGCCGCCGCTCGCTAACCGCGTGGGAGTGTTTCAGGGATCAGCCCTGGGGCCATTACTGTTTACCGTATTTGCGAACGATTTGTCACTGTACACAGATGGTGCGTTAATTGTACAATACGCTGACGATACGCAGATCGTGGTCTCGGGCAGGAAGTGTGAGCTGCCGCTGCTGATCTCACGTATGGAGACGAGTCTTGCATCCCTAGATAAGTGGTTCCACGCGAACGCTCTCAAGGTTAACGCGTCCAAAACTCAGCTTATCACTTTTGGAAACCGCCCAAATTTGCGCAACCTTCAACATTTTACTGTGACTTTCCGAGACGCTGCTCTTGAACCATGTAACGAGGTGAAAAATATCGGACTCACTTTTGACAGAACCTTGTCCTGGGATGATCACGTAACTTCAATCATTCGCCGCTGTATGGGCATGTTAGCCGGTCTCTTGCATGTGCGTCAACACTTGCCCAACGGTGTCATCACGACACTGGTGTCAGCTCTCGTTCTCTCGCAGGTCCGCTACTGTCTCGGTGTACGGTAACGGTTCACAGGAAAAACTTCGTCAAAATCCAGAAGATCATCCAGTTTTTGTTCATTTTGGGGGTCAAAAACTCCAAATTTCGACAATCCGAGATTGCCATATTCAAGAAAAGGAATTTGTTTATCTGTGCCTAATTGCGTTTGCAATTTGCTTCAAAACTCTGTTTTCTACGATTTTTCAAACATTTATAGTTTTTCCACCAACATGACGTCATCAAAACATCATTATTCCCAAAATGTATCGACCAATTTCAATGAATGTTTTTACAGCATATGTATAATTGTTGTATACTTAGCTACTGAAAATTTCAGTAAGATGCGCCGCATGTCCAAAAAGTTATGCAAGAAAAACCTCAGGGGGGGGTCGTTTTAGAACCCCCCGTAGGGCGAGGGAATATTACACCTTGGGAAAAGTACGTGGAGTGATGGAAAAGAGTGTCCTGATTACGGTTCTGGCATTCGTTTTTGCGAGCAAAAGTAGCAATTTGTTGTAATTTGAAAAATATTAATTTTTGTACATGTGACGTCACAAGAATCTTGCGTCATCAAAACGAGTTGTGACGTCATACCGGCAAAAGTCTATCCTTGAATCAGAATATGTAAACAACACTAACATCCTCGTTCGCTGGGTCGCGAATCGCGAGTAATATTGGTCGCGATTGAAAATGTGTGAATTTTTGCACTATGGCCTTGTATGAGTAGAGTTGGAGTGGCGTGGCGTTGCGTGAACACGTACCCATAAATGTGCATGTGCATAAATCAATGTGATATACCTACCCATAAATGTGTGTTATGTGTGTTCATCGGCCATCGCACAATGCACGGTTCGTTGGAAGGTGTCGCAGGGCTCAAAAGACGAGTCATGCCATTCGAAAGCTCACCTCATGAGGATGTCAGATATATAATATTTTTGAAATCTGTCGAGGGCTTTTGTTTTGCAAATGTCATTTTTGTCGAAATCTCGGAACTTTTCGGATGACCGATGCTACCGCTTACGTCAGGGAAAATAGGTTGGCAAATGACATATGTGCGACCTGTCGAAGTTGCAGCCTGTCGAAGAACCTCCAGCTGATAACTAAACCTCGTGCTGTTGATATAAGCTCAACACCGTTCATGACGAGCCATCAGCCACTAGCCAGAGCCGCGCGCTTAGGCTAGTGGCTGATGGCTCGTGGCTGATGGACACAGGTGGTGTTTCGGCGCCACGAGGACGATAGTGAAAGCGTAAGCTCGGACATGGGGTAGTGATCTGATACATTTGCTGATTGTTGATTTACTCTCTATGTGAAGCTGGTGCTGATGCTTCGATGCTAAGTGAGCTGCAGATTGTCGTGCGCGCGATTCTTTCTTGTATTTAGTTGCTGTTGATCCGGACGGACATCCAGTTAACTGTATGGTGTTTGCGTGTATAATTCAAACATTTATCGTTTTTCCACCAACATGCCGTCATCAAAACATCATTATCTCCGAAATTACTTAACCAATTTCAATGAAATGTTTACAGCATACGTATAATTATTGTACAATTAGCTACTAAACATTTCAGCAAGATGCGCCGCATGTGTAAAAAGTTATTCAAGACAAACCTCAGGGGGGGGGGGGGGGGCTGGCAGGCCCCCCGTAGGGCGAGGGTTAATTCGCCGTCGAACATACGCTACAGGAGAAAGAAGCCGGACCTTAGTGTGTGCCATAGCAACTGCGGGTCCTGTACTTTAGGGTCTAAAAATGTCAAGTCCTAAACGTAATAGTTCAGAGCCTGAGTCGTTTTAAGAAGTAACCGCACGAGCTTGCAGCGCGAGTTGCAGTCATTTCTTAAAACGACGAGACCAAAGATATTCTTTTCAAGCGATTTCATGCAAGTGCTGTACCTAAGTATGTGACGAATCTCGAGTTATGATGAAAGGCCAATGATTGTTTTTATAGCAGAGTTTGAAAAGAGCTATCATTTTGGTAAATAATCATGTAAAAGTTCGAGTTAGAAATTGGACTGAAATAGACTCATCCAGAGCAAGATATACATAATAAAAAAGAAAGATGCAGGTTTGGTTGGTCCGACTAAGGGAACATTGTGAGGATATTGACACGCCGGAGACTAGCTCTTCCAAAAAATGAGGAATTCAGTACGATGAAGCGATATGTTATTTCTACATGGAAGCCAAGAAAGATCAACGGTCATGGCACACCCCGCTGCTGAGTGCCGAGACGCAAGAAGTGCTATACATCAGCGGATGCAACTCTACTATTGTTATTAACAAGTGTTAATTCGGTGAGGTGAAATGTTTGCTCTGTGTTGTTATTGTTTTGTCTTTATTTTTTAAATAAATTTGCCCATTAAATTTATATTTTTACAAGTGGGTGCATCACTGAATCTTCGTTAAAATCAAAGCAAAAATAATCATATATGTCGCATATTGGACCTGAGCAATCTGCCATAAAGTGATACTGATTTGTTTTCTCTAACCGCCACCCATTAATAGGCGACCAGGAGTGCCCCCGCCCTCGATCCCAACGACGCACGATACCTTAAGTTAACACCAGAGAACAAAAGGGAAAATGTCGCGGCACTCCCAGCTAAGAAAAGGAAACAAACATAAAAAAGCATATGAAAAGAAGTAGTTTGGGTGGATATTACTAACAATGTGGTGATATAAAAGAAGGTGGAAAGTAGTAATTGTTGAAAACAGCAAATGACTGCCCCCCAACTACGTCCCAGGATATCATCCTCACTCATCCTCATCCAGGACAGGATGAGGATGGATTCATTCACTGTGTTAGTAAATGGGATATCAGTCATACAGGGCGGAGGACAAATTCTGGTCTATTTTCGAGTTTTCTTGCTGGTACTTTGTGGACCCCCTCAGCTAAGCGTAGCTTGTTGCTGAGTAGGGATCCCAAAGCCAGCGCCAATCAATGGGTATATATCTAATGATATACCATATAATAATATATCTGGTATTATATGGTAGGAAATGATAATGGATCGTCTGTGGATAATATGACAGGAAAGGTGATTACATGACAGGTGATATATGACAGGAAAGGTAATTATGATATATAGGACAAATATGTAATCCGAGAATATCTCACATTGTTCTTTGGAATGAACATGAAGGTGTTACAATCACGATGTATATGTACATCAGCATATTGTATATTGAAGCTCTATATTTATTCATGTAATGTGTTTAAACTCGTGAAATGTTGGTAACTACACTGATATTACTAACAATTAAGTATTATAATGCTGTCACTACCGCATTGTTTTTGTCATATTCCTCCAGAATTTGACGTTTGGTGATATTTTGTATAAGTTGCTTAGAACGGGGAATCGCATTAAGTTGTGGGAAAACAGATGATATTGAAGAGTTCCATAGACGTGGACCAAACCAAGCTATTGTGCGGATGCGGTGAAGTTTCCTAGTAAATATTTCAATGAAGTGACGTGTTATTCTAGATCCACGATGGTTAGGCGGAGATAAATTGAAGAGTGATCTAATCAAGGTTGGAGCTTCTCGGATAATGACATTATGCATTACAAGAATGGACTGTTGTTTAGCAATATCTGTAAGCTTAAGTAGCTGAAGTTTAAGAAATATTGGGTTCGAGTGGGCAATCCTATGTTGATTGTCAATAATCCTAACTGCTTTCTTCTGAAGAATTAATAGTTTATCGAGTAATGTTTGCGCCGAATTTCCCCAAATAAGGCAGCAATAATTGAGATAGGGCATAATTAGACTATTATACAATAATAATAATATTTGCGGCCAAGGAAGGATCTTGATCGCTTTAGTATGCCAATATTTCGGCTAATTATGACAGCTATGTGATCAATGTGGCTCTTCCACTTTAGGTTTGTATCTATGTATACGCCAAGATACTTTACAGTCTCAGAGTGTTTGATAATGGCTTCATTCAAAATTACTTTAATCTTTACATCTTGATTACTACTGTTATACAGTTGATAAAACGTCTTCCTAGTGTTCAAGGAAAGTTTATTTATCTGAAACCATTTGCAAAGCATTAGTAAATTTGAGTCTAGCATATTTTGTAGTTTTACTGCGTTATGGGCTTCAAAGAAAATTGCTGTATCGTCTGCATATAACAAAGTTGATGCCTGTTTGCAAACATTAGGAAGATCATTTATGTACAGAATAAAGAGCAGGGGTCCCAAAATAGATTCCTGTGGGACACCAATGTTTATTTTTTTTGCAAACTGGATTTTATATTCAGATATTCAACACACTGATATCGATCATTTAAATACGATTCAATTCAATTTAGAAATGTGGCCAAAAAGCCATATGCCCTGAGTTTGCTTAGTAGTATGCTATGTTCCACCGTGTCAAAAGCTTTTTTTAGGTCTAAGTATATCCCACATGTAATATTGTTGTGCTCAAATCCTTTTAGGACTTTATCTTGTAGGAGGAGCAGGGGCATATATGTTGAGTGGCCCTTTCTGAAACCGAATTGATTACAGCAAAGAATATCGTTATTTGAAATATGATCCATCATTCTATGATGTATAATTTTTTCCAGAACTTTTGAAAGATAGGGCAAGATGCTAATTGGCCGGTAGTTGTTCATATTTGTATTATCTCCTGATTTAAAGATCGGTCTAACCAATGCAATTTTAAGTTTATTGGGAAATACCCCAGCTTGTAAGCAACAATTTACAAAATGGACAATGTGGTGAATGACGGAATTATAAGTAAGTTTAAACAATTTACCATTAATGTTGTCAACACCAGCCCCTACATTTGTCATGTTTGTAGCAACTTGCATAAGTTCATCACTGTTTGTGAGCTCCACTTGATTTATTGTGTTATTACAAGTATTTACGAACATTAAGGGGCTCTCAGAGCATGGCTCAATTGTACTTTGTAGTACTTTCCCCACAGAGCTGAAAAATTTGTTAAAGCTATAAGCTATTTCGTTTGGGTTATCAACTTCAATATCATTTTCATTCTTGAAGGAATTAGGTAAGCGCCTTGTATTGCTTTTACTTATTGCATGTTCATTAAGTATGTTCCACATTTTCTTTGCATTATTTCTGTTTATTTCAAGTTGAGTTTCTATGTATTTCTTTTTTGCACATCTTATAATCCCATTTAGGATGTTCCTATACTGATTATACCTGTTCTTGTTATTTGGTGAAGGATGTTTTTGCTTCAAGGCAAATAGCTTTGATCGGTGAATGATGGATGAAAGGATTGCAGGAGATATCCATGGCTTATTTGCGATATTTTTCTATTCGTTTTATGCTGATAACTATACCGACTTTTGGTTGTTGAATAGGCATGTAAAAGAACATCACATGCTTCCTCTGGATCACTTATATTTTCAAAACCATCTAGTGCATGTATCAAGTCATTTGTGAACTGAGTAATTTTGCGGTAATCAAAATTGACATTGGTTTCTCTTATGTTTTCATTGAGCACAATGTGTTTATTTAAAGTTGCAAATACTGGGAAATGGTCACTTGTATCATCAAATATTATACCAGAATTTTTAACACAGCCCAGGTTGTTACCAAATATATTGTCAATGAGAGAAGCACAAGGGTCTTGAGCTCTAGTGGGCTTTGATATTAATGGCAGAAAACCAGACGATGCCAAGGTACTAAAAAATTATAAAGTTTGGCTGTTATGGCACATGTTTAGAAGATCATAATTAAAGTCTCCACAAAGAAAGACAGTTTTGTTTTTGGTAGAAAGAAAATCAAGAGCAATCCCAAACTCATTGAAAATGTTATGGTTGAGGTTAGGAGGCCTATATAAAAGGAAAACAGTAATAAATAAAGTGCTACTCAATTGACACTCCAAAAGTAAAGATTCTGTATATTTAACAAGTTTGGGCATTTTCCTTATACTCTTTAAGCAATCATTTCTTGCATAAATCGCTACTCCTCCACCAACGCCCACATCTCGATTGTCAAAAAAACATGAGTAGCCTTCTCTAAACTTCTTTTTTCCTCTAACCCATCATGTAACCAAGTTTCTGAAACACATATAAAAGACCATCTACATTTTGTGAGGTGCAAGAATACCTGAAACTCTGAAAACTTATCATCAGATAATATGGACCTTGCATTCACATGAATAATGCTAAATTGGTGGGAAATGTGAGGTTCTTGACTGCTAACAGATTCATTTGGTAAGCTGAAATATTTACAATTCGTTCTAAGAGTTTCAAAAGTGTTTTGGGTCTGTGATAGGTCAGAAGGGCAAATTGTAGGGAATGGTGAAAACAATTGTTGATCGAGAGTTTGTGGGTGGGCAGTGCTCTCACACAGGTTCATGTACTATTCCTACTTAATAAAGGAACAACTGTAGCTTTGCTACAAGTTGTTTATAAATGTGGTTATGCAATAAACTATATTGTTTTGTACAAGGATACAATATTCCCTGGTGGAAGCTCAGGGAATACATATATTACGTATTATGGCAGTATTTTACAGGGAAATAATGACCTTTTTCCACAAAAATGGAGTTAGCACTTGAAATCGCCAGACGAGACCAAAATATATTGTAAATTCATCACATTTTGCATGAAAACTTTCCTACCGAAATATATTTCAAGTTAAAGTTGATAAGCGTTCCACACTTTTAACGACCGGTACTTGCAAGTACTTTTGGTCCTCATCAAACTGCTGGCTTTTCCCGTATTGTTATTTTACGCAATGGAGTGAAAAATATATTGTGCGTTCTGCTTGTTGTGATTATATGCCCGGCGATCTTCTAAAACTAACAGCGATTGGAAAAAGTGGCAATAAAATCGGAAGCTCATCGATGCACATCAGCGGCGGCATAGTTAGTGGTTGCGACCATCAATTTTTGAAAATCGAATCATTTGTTTTCAACATTAGGAGTATTGTATAATTTGTCTGTGGCTGTATATAACACTATGCTTTATATTATCATGAAAAATAATAATTTTTCCCCAAAAAACTAACAAACAATAACACAAAACTGGCAATTCAATCGGAAGCTCATCGATGCACATCGACGACGACCTATTTAGCGTCGGCGATTTGTTTACAAAGTCATTGTCATGCTTCTCGGCGCACTTTACCACTGTGGCGAGTTGTTCCTGATTAGTATACCCAAGTCCCGTAGCAGGCTTTGTTAATGACGTCACTGGTGCCATTCTTGTGTAGCATTGCAAAATATATCTGATTTTGAGTTGAAGCTAATTCAAGACTTATTCAAATTATTGTTTTTAAGTTTGAATTTTCTTGTTAATCATTATTAAAGGTATTTTATCACTTTATTTCATAGTAGTTGACACTTCAGAAACTTGTGACGTAATAATATTGTATCCAATATGCATTTCCCTCACCTTTTGCTATTGTGGCGCAGTGCCGAGTGCTTTGCGAATACTAGCTTGCCTGGGGTTCAATTCATTCCGCCCTTATTTTATTCGAGTTGGTATAGTTTGCATGTTGTTGTTATTCATGACTTATACTGATAGTCAGTCATGCATCACGGATGCTTCACAGATTGCTTCACGGATCAGAGCGCTGCTCGAACGCACGCTAGTAGCGCTTTCGTTCTCCATGGCAACAAGGCGTGAGCCAATGAAAAGCCAGAACGTATTCCCTTTCTGGCTTTTGATTGGCTGACGCCTGGTTGTCATGGAGAACGAATGCGCTACTAGCGCTACTAGCGTGTGTCCGAGCAGCGCTCAGTTTGATCGGAAACGTCACAGAGCCTCCACAAATGCCGCACTCGATGTAAACAATGGTAGGGAAGGACGAATTTGTCAATGACCTTCATGAAGTACACAAGGTACTTGTTTTGTATTTTTCCAAACTTACAACTTTGAATTTGGGAATAATTTTATTTAATTCTTAAATTTAAATAAAATAATTTTAAAACCATAACGGTAGCCTAAGAAATTGTTGCTAACAAAATCAAAAGGTCATTATTTCCCTTTAATGATAACCAAATTGCATGGATACCTACATCACCAAAAATCACGTGATAAGTATGCAGTGTGTCAATACAATTCAATAATTACACAAAAAGGCAACACCATGTCAAGAAAAGAAGAAGAAAAAACGCATATTTTAAATCGCAATATTCAGTATTGAATTAAATATGAAAATAATAAAGCAAAGAAAAGAAACCTTTTTTCCAAGTTGTCACGTGACAATGAATGATGTCTTTGCCTTTATTGTAAATGTAACGTGAGCGCTATATTTACATACTATTTCTATGAATGGGAAAGGACTGAGAAATACTATCAGTCACAATGACACTTTGATTTTGTATTGTTGTATGGCTACTTATTCATCACACCATCACATAGAAGTATGTGAGTAAGATGTATTATGAGGCTCTGTTTTTGTTATATTTATGTGAATTGAGCTTCACTTGACCTGAAACAGGAGTAAACAAACAAATGCTCACAACCAATCAATGACACTGTAATGTGTGAAAATTATATGATAGTCATTTTCATGATAATATCGCTCAACCAGTCACCTGGTAGATGAGGAGTATGCATTTGTCAGACTCAATATTGATCAAGATTGCATAAGCATGTATTTTTGTTGTATTTTCTACAAATTGCACCACCAGACTTGTCTCCTGTATGCTGCATAAGTACAATCATTAATCAATTTAGCAGGTTCACAGGCCCTCCCAGAACACCTTAGCAGGTCTGATCTGAATGAATCTGATCTCAATGATGTAATTCTAGATGCTTAGGGGCTGGTCCAGGAGCAACTCCTGAACTGGAACAAAACAGTCCACATATGAGTAGATAAATTACTGAATTTTGTTGCAAATGTGAACCCTCCAGTCTCCAAGATTAAAACAGATTAAAACAGCCTTTCTGCCAGGCTATGGTGTTTTTCAACACCCATACACCCATCCATTCCCAGATTCATTCCACATGAGTCCACACAGCTCCAATGCACCCTGGCAGAGCTGGCGGACCCATGCCTGGAGGGTTCTGACTGACCAGTGTGATCATTTACCGATGTCGATGAAATGCGTTTTTTACAATTTGTAAATGCCTTCATCAAATTATTGTTATTTCTCATCGAATTCCTTATTAATTCAGGATGAAGAGAAAAATAATACATGTCAAATTACCTTCATCCACCTCTAAATTCCTCCGTAGATGAAAAATAAGTAATATATAATACCTCCCGGGGCCGGGAAAAAGTTTGTTTAAGTCCGAGGTCAGCCTGACAAATTTTTGCACGAGCCCGTAGGGCGAGTGCAAAAATTTGCAGGATGACCGAGGACTTAAGCCGCGCACTGCAGGGGGGTTGATTTCCGCCCCCCCTCAGGTTTTTCAAAGATAGCGAAAAAACGGCGGCGCGCAGTGCCGCCGGGTTTTAATACATCTGTTAGGACATCAATTGCGCACACTTTGAGAAAAAAAAATATGCTCGGGTCATCTCAGGTCAGGTCACCAGACCAGGTCAAGTGACCCCACCACCAAAAATGTTTGCAGTTGTGCCAAAGCCACAGTTGTTCACCGATCAGGTTGAACCTTACAGGATGTCATGAGGGCATCAGTACTTAAAATTCGTATAACTCGGAATTTTGATATCGGTGACCTAAGGTCAGGTCAATTTCGTAACCTCCCCATAATAAGTCAATGGGGAAATATACAAATGCTTCCTATTTCAAGGATATGCATGGTACTAGTCCAATTACTTCTGGATCATGTTATTATAGGATATTCTTGATGATCCAAGTGTAAGTTTTGTTCAGTGACCCATATGGGTCATTTGAGGTCATGCGAGGTCACCATCACTGTTTTGTCAATAACTCTCGACATAATGCAGATAGATAATTAAAACAGACATCAATGTGTTTGTCTCGTCGAGACACGTCTTCCCATATGCAACATGCTCTACTTGGGTCACCACTTGACCTTGACCTTAGGTCAAATTGTTAAGTTGACTTAACAAGGTCACCATATATATCATTCAAAGCGCCTTGACAGGATAAACACAATGGCGTAAACAGGTTTCCGTTATCTTTATTAAGTAAAAAGTTAATAGCAAAACACGATTTAGCAAAAAAAATACATTTTTTTCTTTTTGACCTCTGGAGCCTCAAATATTGACCCGAGATAAAATCTGAGGACACCATAGCGATTATAAATTTAACTGGCTGGCGTTTGCTTTTTTCCGTTTGTTTCTAACTATCATCGTGTCTGAGATATATGGGAATTTCTGGAGCGATGTCCTAAAACAGGAAAAACTGGAAAATTTGACCTTTGATGACCTCTGGTGACCTCAATTTTGACCTGACTTAAAAAAAACACTGAAATACTTTCGATAGAACATGTATGAAGCTATCAAATGCTTTTTCCGCTTCTCGCTACGTTGCGTAGTTTTCGAGATCTCAGGGGGGGGGGGGTTGCGGAAATCAACCCCCCCCCCCTGCAGTTCGTGTTCGGCGCAAAGCCCCTGCAGTGCGCGGGTTAAACAAATTGCCAGCCCAAGGGAGGTATTTATTTTACCATATGTCGCATGCGTAGTAGATTAAGTAAAGTAATCTTGCGCAGTAGCCACATGAAATGAGTTTCTTAAAACCGTTTTTTCCCGACTATTTAGGGTTGGAGATAGACGATGGAAAGGAACAAGAAATAGTTGACTTTATAAAAAGAGCAAAGAGCGAAGAAACTGTGCGAAAATGCGAGCAAGTTATAAAGAAGTTGAAAGCTTTTGCAGTCAACTCTGGCTTAACAAGCCGAATAGAGGATATTGAAAAAAGTATCTTAACCAGCTACTCTGTTCATTCATTATCCAGACAAAGAAGGATAATGGAGAAAACTATGAAGTGAACTCGATAAAAAACCATGTTTTCAATGCTAGGAAGCTATGTAAAGTCTATTCGCAAAGGAAATGTTGATCAAGATGATGAATATCGTGGCTTCTGTGATGTCAAGAAAGCAAAAATCAAGGTTTTGAAGTCAGACGGTAAAGGTAACAGGCCATTTCATGCCACTCACCTCACACAGGCTGAGGAAGATAATCTTTACGACGCCGGTGAATTTGGATGGGATAGTCCTGAAGTGTTGCAGAGGACAATGTGGTGGCATGCAACACTGATCTTTGGTCACCGTGGGCGCCAAGAAATCAGGCAAATGCAGTGGGGTGACATCCAGCTGAAGATTGATGCAAACAGCCAAGAATATCTTGAGTTCAAGGAAAGGGTGACTAAAAGCAGACGTGGCGGAGCGCCCACTGACAGTCGGGCTTTTGCTCCAAAAGCGTTTGCAAACCATGAAAATCCATCGCGCTGCCCGGTGGAAGCCTTTAAGAGGTTTGCGACTCACCGACCAGAGAGCATGATGAAAGAGAGCAGCCCTTTCTACTTAGCAATAAACCACCGAAGATCAGAAGAGGACACAGTCTGGTATTGCAGTGGACCTCTAGGAAAGAACGGCATCAGCCAGTTCCTGAAAGCTGCCTGTCAGAGGGCTGGTGTTCCAGGCCGCAACACGAATCACTCTGCACGAAGAACTTGCGTTAAGCGAGCCCTGGATGCAGGGTGTCCACGAGAGTATGTGGCCCAACTGACCGGCCACAAGTCCGTCAGTAGTCTGGCAAATTACGCCGAGGCAGATGAGTCAGTACATAAGGCGATGTGTAACAGCGTAATGCGCGGAGTGCCCTTCAATATTGCGTTCAACAGGGCCGGCCCGGGCACCAGCGTCAATGCCACGGTATCGGCGGCCTCAAGTGCACCAGCTGTGACGGCGGGCGCGACAGTGGTGTTTAACATATCTAACTGCGAACATCTAAGCCCTGTTTCAAATCAGCTGTCGGCTGTTGGCAGCAGGGAATAGACTCCGCCCATAGCGCTGGGCTGACGGATTGGTTCCAAATCAGATGCCAACAAAATGGCAGCCGTACAGATGTGGCGCAGAAAGGACATATTCTAACGCATGTGCGCGGAAACCAAAAAGATAATAATACAGCAAAGGCAGGCAAGTGATTGTGAAAGATACGACAGAGTTCGCTGCTTTCAAGCCGAAACAAGCGCTCTTTGCTTTGTTTACAAGCCCGTCTGCAACTGCGCCACTGCCGCATGCGCCAATTTCCGTGCCTGCTGACAAAACGTGCGTCCTGCACCTGCTTCCTCGCAGCAGCAGAGCTGGCACTTGTCAGCAGGAGTATGACGTCACCTGGTATGACGTAGTAGTACGTCATCGATCTACCAGCGAATCAGGCTCTCTAATCTCGGCTGACAACAGCACAGCAGCTGATTTGAAACAGGGCTGTAAACATCAACACAAAGTAAGCGGCTGTCGAGCAAAAGGACAGCATCGTTAATTACAAATGTGTGCTCAAAACTGCTTCAATAACATTGAAAAGGCGACTTCCTTTGAAATTATGTCAAATGTTAACTCTCGCCCTACGGGAACTTTTTTCCCCTTCGCCCTACAGGGGGGGGGGGGTGGCTGACAGGCCCCCTGTTAACTTCCAAACCAAGCAACTTAGAGCAATGCGGTGAGTACCAGCATGTTGCCTGTCATGAGAGGAATCTAACAGTTTGCGATTTTTAAGTTTCAGGTCAACGGATGACCTTCCAGGTCAAGTGAATGACCTCGGATTTACCACGTCCAGAACAGCGATTTTGCTCTTCAGAAAACCTCAAAATTAGAAATTGATAAATGTAAATGATAAATGTAAATAAAAAGGCATGTTCCTAGACCAGTTTTGGCTCAGAGATACAGAAAAGGTAATTATTTGTTCCTATCTTGTCAACAAAAGTCAACAAAAGTTATTTTAAAAAATGACGTCATCAGTTTCTTACACTTAGGGAGCCATCACTCAGTCAAAAATGAAGATATTGCTTTGAAATTGGGTATGGGTATTGTCCATACTCAGTTCTCTCAAATATATTCCTGTTTTTTTAAATCTTTGAAAATTTTGATTTTGTGGAGATTTTCCCCCCAAAAAAAGTTTAGTTTTATTTTAGGGGTCAAACAAACAAAATTTAGAAAATCTAAGATTGCCATTTTAAGGAGAATGCCATTTTGTATCTTTGGTGATTTGAGGTTGCAATTTGCTTTAAAACTCTATTGTCTACGATTTTTCAAATATTTCTAAATTTTTACCAACATGACGTCATCAAAACGTCATTATTTCCCAAATTTCTCAACCAATTTCCAAAAAAAAATTACAACCTACGTATAATTGCTGTTAACTCAGCTATCGAAAATGTTAGCAAGATGCACCGTATGTGTAAAAAGTTATTCAAGAAAAACCTCGGGGGGGCCTGTCAGGCGCCCCCCGTAGGGCGAGGGTTAATCTGATGTAAATGCCCATTCGCCTTATATGATGCAGTCCGATAAATAAATGCATTACATCGGTGGATCACACGAAGTTTTAATCACTAGCTAGTCATCGGATACGGAACGCATGTCGCTAATGTTACGCAACAGCATAAATAAAAGCTAATGAGGTCATTGACTCTAGTTCAATGAACTAAGCTGCCATGGCAAATTGTCGTATGTGCTTCTGTTGCACTTCATTTATGAAAATTTGTTCAACAATTTGTCTTGGAACTCAAAATGCCCCGGGCCAAATCGTTTCCCAGATACCTTCAACACTAGCCGCAGCGGGTCGAAAGCGATTCCCAAAAGCACGTGCTAATGTTGAAAGGATATCTCGGCATATGGTAATAGGTTTGGCCAAATGCGCGTGAGTTGTGGATAAACATGACAGTCATCTTCTGAGCCGTTTTGGTGTGTTCAGTGCTGAAAAACCGTGAACTTTAATTTAACTTTTTTATTAAGTAAAATTTGATGAGGTTTGATCAAATTATTGCTGCATTTGTGTCATGTAGCTCGTCTTACCTTCTCCCAACAACGCGAACCGTCTGATGAGCGGTGCATTCCACGTTGCAAGACTGCGGAATAATAGTGCAAATTTGTTCCTGCTTTTACTCCATGTCTTTAAAATGATGCAGTATGCTTAAAGGATACATACCTGTGGTTTCAGATCGAGGACCTAGCCGAGACCCAGACGTCCAGAGAAGTGGACGAGCTGGAGCGATTCGTTGGGCCCGTCACTGTGGAGCCAGTGGCACCGGTCACCTCGGCTGAGCAGATATCGGGTGGTGGGTCCAGTTTCGAGCAGCAAGCCCTGGCGTTCATGACTGGTTACGTGGCTGCCAAATGTCGAGATATGGACCCGACACTCGGGAGGCCAACGAGCGAGGCGCCATCCAGCCGTCTTCCTGGATCCGGGCCGTCAGCCTGGGCAGCTTGATGGTGTCGTCGCCAGCGTGGATGAGTGTGGTGGAGGAATTCGAGCTGCTGTTCCACCTGGCGATGGGTCGCAACACAGATCGGCAGCTGAGCATAGTTGGCCGTCTACTGGCCGACCTGCTGATGAAGCGATCAAACCTGGATCGCCGGATCGCCCGCACGTTGGTCCCCCCGCGTCTGCATTTGCGGATCAGGTGGCTGAACCAGGCCAAGACGACGGCAGCAGCGACACGGCGCGCCGCCAGCCTGTGTACACGGCTCATAGGACTGGCGGCTGTGTTGTGCCCTGCCAGACTTTGGAGCGGTCTGACAGCCGCGGGGGTCATGTGTCCACGGCTCAGAGGATTGGCGGCTGTGTTGTGCGCTGTCGGACTGTGGAGCGGGATTGAGTAGTTTGTCAGCCGCGGGGTCCTGTGTCCACGGCTCAGGACCAGCGGCTGTGTTGTGCCCTGTCGGACTGTGGAGCGTGGCTGAGGAGAGTGAAAGCTTGCGGAATACGGTCCCCGATTCAGGCGGCTTCTACGCCGGATGAACAGTCGCCGATAAAGACCGCAACGGTGACGGGTAGACGATCTCGGTTCAGGTAGCTACGGCGGCGGGTGAACAGTCCTCGGTTCGAGCGGCGGGTGGACGGGCCCCGGTTCAGGTGGCTCCGGCGGCGGATGGGGGTTCGGGCGGCTTGATACTAATTTGTGAGTCGCAATTCAGTATATTATACGGCCGCGTCGATACGTGTCTGATAGTCGCCATTTCAAAACAGTTTTGATGTAGGGGAAGTATCAGCAAACCGCCGTAACCGTCTACAGCGCCCGCAAGATGGCGCACTGTGCCATGTATTGTGAGGCGCGAGGGGAGTGTAGGCACCAATGACGTCACGCTTATGTTAAACGAAAATGGCGCTAAAATTGCCGGACGGTTCTACCCAGGGCAATAGAACACTGGGTACTCCAAAGTTTTGTTTAGTATATACTATAAATATACTATAAAAACTAGAAAACATACCAACAAATGAAAGTCACTACCAGATTTGGAATAATATACCAAATATGGATGCACGACATTCGCGGCAAGTATGGCGTTCGTGTTTCAATCAAGAATTATACAGATTTGTATAGCCTTTGCATTCACTCCCGTGCAGTGGCATTCTTCGTCACCGACGGCAGGGTATTTATTGGTCCGCGTCTCGCTTTATGTTCCAGTTTCTGGTTAGTTAGTGGAATGTATGTATAATTGAATTATTTAATTTTTGTCAGTTCTGGGAGCAGTCATTGTCGTGTTATCAGCCTTGGAATTTGTGTCATTTTCTGGACTTTTTGGGTCCAAAGAATTTTGCTCTCTTCATATTTCATACTTCATATCAGGCCGCTCAATATTGTTTTCCCCGAAAGTTTGGTAAAACTTCGCTCGGCCTTCGGCCTCGCTCGTAATATACATCCTTGACACCTAACTGGCTGAATTGGGCGACACTGTGTTGAGATAACTTTGTATGTACTCATTGGTTATTTGCAGAACTTTGTACATACAAGTTATTGGTTCATGTCGTATTCTTCTGCATCCGGCTGTTGCGCTGAAGCGGCGGAGCCTGGACAGCTCGGCGGCGACTGCTGTGTGTTGAATAGTGCAAGTCCGATCGGGTCTGCTGCCGTTGCACTGTAACTGGCGCATGTGAGGCCTTCTGCATTTATATTGTTGCTAAGCGTAGCGTTGGTCCAGTCCCTGGGGTGCTTGACAAGGGATTAACTTGGTATATATCTTAGGATGAGCAGTAGTCGGCTCAGCAGTAGCAGAAGAGGGCTCCTGTAGTCGGCTATCTGGGTCTTCCCCGGCACAAGCGTTGATGTCATGCAGTTTGTTTTCACATTCTGTTGTGTATTTTCCTTGGTGTCAAACATGTGTTATATAAAATATATGTGATTGATCACATTATAAAGGCATTGCAGAACTTTGTATATATATATATATATATATATATATATATATATATACATATATATATATATATATATATATATATATATATATATATATATATATATATATATATATATATATATATATTACGATTTCAGGTGTTTTTTTGTGGGGGGAAGGGGGCATGACCGCCATGCCCCCTTCCCCTGGATCCGCTAGGAATTTTAAATATCACATTTGTATGTGCTCTGCTGTAGTATTTATCCTGATCTAGTCATAAGCATGCTGGAATTTCATCCATAGATGTATATATATATATATATAAAGACATAAAGACATAAAAGAAAAGTGCAACAAAGAGCCTCTTGGGCCCATCCGAGGTTGCACCCCCCCCCCCCATCCCCCCCCCCCCTCCACCAGTCTCGCCCCTTCAAATCACCTTACTCTACCTGCATAAAAGAAGGCTAATCCCACGAGTATTTATGAACTAATCCCTTCTCTGTAAAGTATTTATCTAATCTAATTTTGAAGGAAGCAAGTGTCACTGCATCAGCGACATCCCCTGGTAGCATATTCCAATGTCCTACAACCCTTCTACTGAAAAATGACTGTCGTAGCCTAGTCCTACTTTGTTTCATAATGAGTTTATGCTGATGACCTCTACCTCGATTTTCCCTATTGAACTCAAACATACCCTTTAAATATCCAGAATGCTGACTATTTACAAATTTGAAGACTTCAATTAGATCTCCTCTTAGCCTTCTATATCTAAGTGAAAACATACCCAATTTCTTTAATCTATCTTCATAAGGTAAACTACCAAGACAATTAACCATTTTTGTTGCCCTTTTTTTAACTCTTTCTAACAACCAGCAATCTTTCTCATATGTTGGAGACCAGGCTTGTACACAATACTCCAAATGTGGTCTAACGTATGCACAATACAGTTTTGTTATTACCTTTTCACTCTTGTAGGAAACATTTCTGTTAATGGCCCCTAGCATTCTAAGTGCCTTTTTCCTAGCTTCTACAACCTGTTCTGACGCTGATAGTCTATTGTTTACCACGACACCTAAATCTCTTTCCTTTTCAATCTGCTCCATTTTCTGCCCACCCATTTCATACCTATGTTTACTGCTAACCCGTCCAGCGTGCATAATCTTACATTTACTCAAATTGAATTTCATCTGCCATGCTTCAGACCACTCAACTAGCTTGCCCAGATCTGATTGAAAAACATCCTGATCATGTTTTCCTCTAATAATCCTGACAACTTTTAGATCGTCTGCAAATTTCAAGACTTTGCTGTCTATACTGTTCTCAATTGCATTCACAAATATTATAAAAAGCAATGGGCCCAGGACTGAGCCCTGTGGAACCCCACTGAGAACCTCCTTCCATTGTGATTGGCACCCATTCAATATAACCCTTTGCTGGCGTCCTGAAAGCCACGTTTCTATCCAATCCAGAATCTTGCCCCTGATCCCATGAATTTTAAGTTGCAACCCCAGTCTTGTATGGGGGACTTTGTCAAATGCTTTACTGAAATCAAGAAAAGCTACATCTAGCTGTTTACCCTGATCAACGCTATCTGTTGCAACATCCAAAAACTCCAGAAGATTAGTTAAACAAGAACGGCCCTTCCTAAAGCCATGCTGTGTATCTTTGATGAGTTCATTTTGCTCCAAGAATTCAACAATCTTATCTTTGATGATTGATTCAAGCACCTTGCAGACTAATGAGGTCAGACTAACTGGTCTATAGTTTTCCTCTTTACTTCTATCTCCCTTTTTATGAATAGGAACAACATTTGCTCTTTTCCAATCAAGTGGAATTTTACTATCTGCAAGTGATTTAGAAAATATTATGGCTAATGGAACCGACAACTCCCTTTCAGATTCTCTTAAAAGTCTAGCATGGATTTCATCAGGTCCTTCTGCCTTGTTAGGCCTTACTTTCTTTAGATATTCTAGAACAAGTTCACTACTTATGCCACCTAGCTCTCCTATAGTCTCCTCTGTCTCTAGCTCAGGCTGAAGTGCTGCAATACTACTCTGGTCCTCGATAGTAAAGACAGATTGAAACTGATCATTAAGCACTTCAACCATTTCACTGTCCTTGCTAACTAACACATCATCTACCTTAAATGGACCTATATTTTTGGAAACTGTACTTAACTTATAAAAACTGAAGAACTTCTTACTATCTGCATTACAATGTCTAGCTAAATCAAGTTCCTTTGCCCTTTTAGCTGCTCTGACCTTTTTCTTAACTGAATTTCTTGCATTCTGGTAGGCCTTCTGATTTATATCTAGTGAAGATCCCTTCAAAATGCCAAATGCACTTCTTTTAGCTTGTATAGCACTCCTTACTTCTGGGGTAAGCCAAACTGGATTGCCCTTGGTTCTGTTACGTTTGTGCCTGAGGGGTATATGCCGATTTTGAATTTGGCTTAATCTAGCTTTGAAAACATTCCAGGCCTCACATGCATCTAAACCTGCCAACTAAACGTTCCATTTTACCTGTGCGAGGTCATTTCTAATACCATCAAAATCAGCCCGGCTGAAGTTTGGAACCATAATAAGGTTATCTTTGGGCCTCATTTCTGATGAGATATTGAATTTAACCATATTGTGATCACTGGTTCCTAGACCTGCACAAATACTTATGTCACTAACTAGATCACTGTTGTCTGAGAATACAAGGTCTAGAATGGAGCAATGTCTGGTTGGCTCTGTTACAAACTGATGCATGAAAAGCTCCTCTTCAAAAATTTGCCTATACAACCTACACTCATTTGTTTCCTCTGCTATACTTTCGTATCCTCTTAAGTTAAAATCTCCCATAATAAGACACTGAGCCCGAAAGTTCCTACGTATTTCCTCACAAATATCTTGGTCTGTTTCAGCTTGGGAGTTCCTTGGAAGATTCTCTGGTCTGTAAAATGCACCTATCCTCAACCTTCCTCTGTTTCCTGTACCAATTTTAATGTCAAGCCAGATTGATTCTACTTCTTTTACTTTACTAGAATCATCAACTCTAGTAGTGCAGTACAAGCTATTTACATATACAAACACTCCGCCTCCCTGCCGTGATTCTCTGCAGTATGAGAACATGTTATACCCTTGTAACTCGAAATCCTGTAGCCTATCCCTATTATACCCCTCACTAACCCATGTCTCGGTTACACAAATTATATCAGGCTTTTCAAGGGCAACATAACACTCAAACTCATCAAATTTAGACCTAATACTTTGGGCATTCAGCAACACACATGTGATCTTATACTTTGAGCTGACTCTACTAATTCTGAGGGAATTATGATCTACTGTCCTATTCTGACATGAACTTCTACCAATGCTTACTTCTTGATGCCCTAGTACTAGCGTCCCTGAACCCCCCCTCCTACCTAGTTTCCCTGAATGACACTTCTGTAGGCATCTCCCAAAGCCCTTGCCCCCTCATCCGATAAGTGAAGCCCATCCTTCATATAGTACCTATGCCACTCATAGAACTGATCCCATAAGTCTACATAACTAAGCCCCATAGCTGAACATAAGTTCTGAACTGAGCTGTTCACAGACAGAGCTCTCGAGTACCACTCCTCACTGGCTCCACAGCGAGGGAGGATGCCAGTCACAATGACTGGTTTCCTGGACTCCTTCAACCTCTGCAGCAGGCTCCGGTACTCTGCTACTATTCTCACACTCTGTCTAGGTCCTATGTTGTTCACCCCCACCTGTATTATAACTGTCTCCGGGCTACTCCTACCCAGTTCTGCCTCAATGACAGGGCCCATAACAACTACTTTTGCCCCCGGTTTAACTATACATTTGTCCCTCTTCCCACAGAATGTTCG
>JAXIVJ010010158.1:10000-32500 GCA_036785665.1 Chirona hameri
ATATATATATATATATATATATATATATATATATATATATATATATATATATATATATATATATATATATATATACCGCACATAATTCGGCACACATTTGCTTTTCCTCATTTTCCGAAAGCAGAACGACTTTTCCGCACATAAATGGTGCTTGCGGATCTGGAGGAGCCTGGAGCGAGATGGCTTTGGGAGATAGTCCTGGCCTGGTCTCACTAATAGCTCTTCGGTCCAGCAAGCTGGGCACCGCTGGAGCAGCGTCCGGGTGCCGATGTCCGCGTCTTTGCGTTCGCGTCGCCTTTTTTCGGAACTCGGCAGACTAGCTAAACATGTTGCCCGCTTGAAGTTGAAAGTTAATATTTTATGAAGGGAATGGGCCCTGGGGCTAGCAATTAGGTACCGCCAAGGAGAGACTGCCAGACACTTAATTTATTTATTTTCCCATTTTCCAAATTTGTATTAGCAATTGCGTATTGTGTCATGCCGCGAAGCGGCGAGGAATTCGGAAGTTTTTCACTGCTGGATTTTGACTGCTGCAAGGGCAATTTTTACAACTGTACGTCCGACCGTTGGGGGGGGGGGACATGGTATCAGTACCTTTAGGGAGGGGGGAAGGCATGGCCCCTTTGCCCTTCCCCTGGATTCGCCCCTGCACATGTGTGGTTTCAAATTGATCGTGCCTCAATTTAAAAGTGAAATCACATTTTCTATTGCAAAAAATTAATTATGGGAAATTAAAATATGTACTTGCATATGGTGACGAACAGTATAATCCATCACTATCTCTGGTTTGAATGTTAGTTATTAGTAAACAAGTCATAGGGCCATCAATGAAGTAAGTACTCCAAGAAGCGGGAGAAGTGTCCCTGATCGGTCAATGAAACAAATCGCATACACTAAATATGTCGCCGTCCGGGGCCAAGTTAATCCGCGGAATGCATCACGGTTTTCTGAACGTTTATTGATTGATTATGGATAAACGAGTTATAAAAATGTTTAATGTGTGCATTGTAATATATGAAATACCTGTTTGTTGAAAATTGATTGATTTTTTGTATCAAATATTTGTGTATCAAATATTTGTGTGTCAAATATAAACGTCTGGCATATTGCTTGATCCAAATTAGCATGTGTTTTCGTGAACAGATACTATTTCCTTTAAAATCCATGTAAAATGAGGCCTTGAAACACAGGCGGCCAGAGCGCCTCTCAGGCGGCCAAAGAGTCCCCTCAGGCGGACAGAGCGCCCCTCTCAGGCGACCAGAGCGCCCCACTCAGGCGGCCAGAGCGCCCCCTCTCAGGCGGCCAGAGTGCTCCCTCAGGTTGCCAGAGCGCCTCTCAGGCAGCCAGAGCACCCCTCAGGCGGCCAGAGGCCCCCCTTGGCTTCCCTTGGCCTTGGCTTTCCCTTGGAATCCGCAGCCCCTGACAAACACAAAGCGCCCATCGGATGATTTTTTTTTGGGGGGGGGAGGCAACTGCCCCCTCCCCTGCCCCCTCTTCCGCCGCCCCTGCTGTCATCCAATCAGCAGCGGAACTAGCCTAGGCCCCATTTTGAAAATTATGTATTGAATTGCTTAAAAACGGCTAAGTTTTGGGGAAAATGGCCTTAGTATTTGTGACATTTCAATAATGGTCTAAGATAATGGCTATCTCAGTTCAAAACCAATACAAAGGTGAAACATTCCCTCTAACTGGGGAGGTGAATTACTGAACTATTACCTAATTCTGCACCATCCATGCAGACCATTAAGGCTGTTGGTGGTGTACCTATTGGCTATTGGTGCCTTCAGTGCATAGTGTAAACAACTGTAATTCCTGAGTTGTCCTAACACCAGACTTTTCATGCTATTTGCATTCTTTAGTGCATTGGTATCATCTACACTGCCAATAGCATTAGCACTGCCAATAGCAAGTCCAGTGTTAGGATGTGTCAGGTGTTACAATTATTTACGGTACACCACCAATCATAATAGAATGAAACATCTGTTTTTGGAGGGGTCAGGTGTGGTGGAGGGGTCAGGTGTAGGTGTGCAGTGTGGGTAGTAAACCCTAGGACATGTTTAAGTGTTGAGTCATGACTCATGAGTGGCAATGTTATGTCAGTGTGATTGTCCATTATATCACTAAAATGATTGTGCTGAGGTTGTAAATTATTGATGGTTTAACATAAGGCTTGGAGAGGGGGGAGGGGCAAAATCCGCCCACCCCTAAGGTTTTCGAGGATAGTGGAAAAACGGTTTTTTGCATACCTGTTTTGAAATCAACTACCCACCTTATGTGCAATTCTTGACTTGGGGTCATATCTGGTCAGGTCACCAGACCAGGTTACATGATGACCCCACCTACAAAAGGTTGCTGTCGTACCACAGCCACATTTTTGGCCGATGGGTTTCAAACTTGCAGGACTTCATAAGGTCATAGGTACCTACAATTTGTATGTCTCGGATTTTTTAAATCAGAGACCTAAGGTCGGATCAATTTCGTGACCTCCCCCTTTATAAGTCAATGGGGAAAAATTCAAATGCTTCCTATTCCGAGGATACGCATGATATCAGCCCAATTCCTTCTGGATCATGTTATCATAGGCCATTCTTGATGATCCAGGTGCCATTTTCGTTCAGTGACCCATACAGGGTCAGCCGAGGTCATCCGAGGTCACCAACACTTGTTTTGTCAACAACTGTCGACAGAATGGAGATGGATAAGTGAAATCGGTACCAATGTGTTTGTCTCGTTGAGACACGTCTCCCAATATACAACATGACCTACTTGGGCACCACTTGACCTTGACCTAAGATCAAATTGATAAGTTGACCTTTATTGGTCAACATGAATATGAATCTAAACGCCTTGACGAGACGAACACGTTGGCGTCAAAATAATTGCCTTATCCTTATTAGGTAAAAAGTTATTTGGGAAAAACTGTTTGGCCATTTTGACCATTGATGACCTCTGGAGCCTAAACTATTGACCTGAGCTAAAATTTGAGGACATTATGGCCCATGCATATTTCGAGAGCTTTCGATTGTTTTTTTTTTGTTTGTTCCTAGCTATCATAGTTCTTCTCTTGAGATGTTTGGGGGTTTCTGGAGCAAAGTGCTAAAATTGGTAAATTTTGTCATATTTGACCCCCATTTCACCTTGAAAATATTGACCTAGGGTCATGCAAATTTCGCAAATCAGAGTTCCCTACATAGCCTCCCTACCCTACAAATTCCGTTATTGTAGCTCTTACGGGGGGGGGAGAACTTAGGGGTGTGGGCGGAATCCACCCCCCTCTCCAGGGCGTGTAATTATCAGACACTCCAGGGCGCATGTTAAAGCTGCCTGTATTATACATAATCACTTCTGAGAGTCATTGACAGGACGAGGCAAAAGAGTTTGGATTGCCTAACAGATAGATTATCTTATCTTTCCAGGGAATACAAAAACAAATATGTAGAGCTAATGCATCATTATTTGTGCCTAACATTAAGGACATAGTCAAAGGAGCAGGGGGCTGAGTTAAGAGAAGCATTTAATTATGTCTTATTTATTTATTATTAGGCTGTGACCAAATATTTAGGATGTTTCGCACCTCTAGTTGGCAGTGGATGCTGGCAAACATACATGTGGCTCTTCTGTGGACATTTCTATCACTCTGTGGTCAGCTTTAGTTAAGTTTTAAGATTATTAGTTAAATTATTTATGTGCAAGGTTCCTGTATTTACTATTTACCATGACGAGTTATACAAATCGCATAAGATTGTGCCAGATCAGTAGATAAGTATTAGTCACTTCAATATTGCCTTTGTTAAACACGTTCGATGTGGATGTATCTAAGGTGCATGCACCTGCAGGCGCCGAGATGCCGTCTCCAGCGGTCAGTGACCATGGGGTGTATGTACCTGCAGGCGCCGAGATGCCGTCTCCAGCGGTCAGTGACCATGAGGTGTATGTACCTGCAGGCGCCGAGATGCCGTCTCCAGCGGTTAGTGACCATGAGGTGTATGTACCTGCAGGCGCCGAGATGACGTCTCCAGCGGTCAGTGACCATGAGGTGTATGTACCTGCAGGCGCCGAGATGCCGTCTCCAGCGGCCAGTGACTATGAGGTGTATGTACCTGCAGGCGCCGAGATGCCGTCTCCAGCGGTTAGTGACCATGAGGTGTATGTACCTGCAGGCGCCGAGATGACGTCTCCAGCGGTCAGTGACCATGAGGTGTATGTACCTGCAGGCGCCGAGATGCCGTCTCCAGCGGCCAGTGACTATGAGGTGTATGTACCTGCAGGCGCCGAGATGCCGTCTCCAGCGGTCAGTGACCATGAGGTGTATGTACCTGCAGGCGCCGAGATGCCGTCTCCAGCGGTCAGTGACCAGGAGGTGAGCAGCACCAGCTCGCCGGGAGTCACCGCTGCCGCCGCCGACTCGATGACGGACGCCGCCGGCGGTGACATGGCGCTGCCGCACAGCACCAGCGCCGACGACCAGGTCAGCAGGACGGGCGTGTTCAGTCTCTGAACAGCCGCCGAGTTCACCGAGTCTGAGTTCACAGAGCCGAGTTCACTGGGTCTGAGTCAGCCGAGTTCCGGGGAGATGGCCGGTCTGCAGGGCACCCAACCTTTGCCATTTGTGTTGTATTGTTTTGTGCTATATCTGCTTTATATACCTGCAGCTTGTTATGATTGTTTATCTGTTACGCTTTCTCGAACATTGTTCGTTGTGGTGGATCAAGCTTGTTATGATTGTTTATCAGTTACGCCTTCTCGAACATTGTTCGTTGTGGTGGATCAAGCTTGTTATGATTGTTTATCAGTTACGCCTACTCGAACATTGTTGGTTGTGGTGGATCAAGCTTGTTATGATTGTTTATCAGTTACGCCTACTCGAACATTGTTCGTTGTGGTGGATCAAGCTTGTTATGATTGTTTATCAGTTACGCCTACTCGAACATTGTCCGTTGTGGTGGATCAAGCTTGTTATGATTGTTTATCGGCTACGCCTACCCGAACATTGTTCGTTGTTGTGGATCCTGACATCCTGATCCTGATCCTGATTTTGAGTGGTGGGGGGGGGGGGCAGTCAGGGGTTTGGAGGGGGCAGTCAGGGATTTGGAGGGGGCAGTCAGGGATTTGGAGGGGGCAGTCAGGGGTTTGAAGGGGCAGTCAGAGGTTTGGAGGGGGCAGTCAGGGGTTTGGAGGGGGCAGTCAGGGGTTTGGAGGGGCAGTCAGGGGTTTGGAGGGGACAGTCAGGGGTTTGGAGGGGGCAGTCAGGGGTTTGGAGGGGGCAGTCAGGAGTTTGGAGGGGCAGTCAGGGGTTTGGAGGGGGCAGTCAGGGGTTTGGAGGGGGCAGTCAGGGGTTTGGAGGGGGCAGTCAGGTGTTTGGAGGGGCAGTCAGGTGTTTGGAGGGGGCAGTCAGGGGTTTGGAGAGGCAGTCAGGGGTTTGGAGGGGGCAGTCAGGGGTTTGGAGGGGCAGGCAGGGGTTTGGAGGGGGCAGTCAGGGGTTTGGAGGGGCAGTCAGGGGTTTGGAGGGGAGCTAGAGGTGTGGGGGTGGCCCCCCATAGGGCTAATGTTAAAATCCTGCGAATCTGGGGAGGGGGGCAGACTCCGGCCAGAGCGATCCTGGTGGCCCAGCCCCCCCCCCCCCCCCCCCCCCCTCCCCCTGTGGCGACGCCCCTGGATCCTGACAATTAGTTTTAAGCTAGATGTTGATGAAAAAAAATCAGTAATACCCGCGGAGTGGTGCTGAGTTTTAGACTACCTCCACCACCTTCACTCAACATCATGGCCATGGCCTTGCTGGCTAGGCATGTTACCGACCGTCTCGCCCTTGCAGGACACATCTCCAGACGACGGCGATGCGGACGACTGCGTGTACCCGGCAGCTGGCTACGAGTACCTGGACCACCCCGCCGACGTGCAGATCCACGCCTGGGGCTGCTCGCTAACCGAGGCGTTCGAGCAGGCGGCGCTGGGCATGTTCGGCTACATGACCGACCTGGACACGGTCGAGGCATGCGACACTCAGGAGGTCACCGCGCAGGGTCACGACCTCGAGTCGCTGCTGTTTCACTTCCTGGACGAGTTTCTGTTCCTGTTCTCGGCCGAGCCGTTCTTCGTGGCCAGCCACGTGGAGGTGGTGGAATTCGATCGGGAACAGTTCAGGATACGCGCCAGGGGGTATGGCGAGGCGTTTGACCTTGACAAGCACCCGCAGGGTACGGAGGTGAAGGCGATCACCTACTCGAACCTGCAGGTGCACGATCACGACGACCAGCATGAAGTTTTTGTCATTATTGACATTTAGTGAAGGGTGTGAGGCAGGGGAGGGGGTGGGAGGGGAATCTGGAGGGGTGGTGCGAATGATCAGTGTGCTGCAGTGGATCTTGATGATTGGTCATCGAATGTAGTGTATTTGTTGACACATGCTGGAGGTGCGGTTCAGTTGTCGCTTGCATCTTGCGCCGAATGGGCTGTTGAGACTACTAGAGACTGGAGTTTCATTGTGGCCATGACAAATGATGTGTGTGCTCCTTTGGTAGGAACAGGTTTGGAAACCTGCTAGTAGGGCTGGTCTGATATTAAATGTCTACTTATATCACCAATCATTGATGATGTCAATAATTTAGTTAATTTTTAGTTTATGCTGACCTACTTTATTTTTCATCTCAGGACTTCATTAACAAACAAAAAATAGTCCTAATGTTTTTGAATGGATGGATTTCCGAGGTCAGGCACCGCGCTAAGCATAGCTTGTTACGCAGGCCCTGACCCCACCACCCGATCAAGCAATTCCTGGCGTCTAGTAGAATTTAGAATCGAAAGTTTCACGTGCCCGACATACCTGGACACTGTCCGCCCCGCCCTCTGACGTCACCTGACCTTGAGTGCGACCGCTGCCACCGGCCACAGGCCATCCCAGTCGGGGGCAAATGGCGAGCGCCGAAGCGACTCGAACCCCGACTGCCACTACCGGGTGAGGTCAGAATTCCAGCGCTCTTCCTACTGAGCTACAGGGGCGGACATTGATTCATCTATCCTCAGATTTCGCAGACTTTGGTGACCATTCCTAATGGTAGAACTGAGTAAGATGCCTCGTTGTCTCGGTCAGTTACCCTGATTTCCCTGCTATTTTTGTCCATCTTCCTGCCTAAGTGCTGTATGGTGTGGATTATCCCTATCATGCAATGGGACGTGTAAAATATGAAATATAAAATCAAGCGTTGAAGTGAAACATCTGCGGGATGTTTGTATTTATGTTTATATTTAATGGTGTGTTTCGACAAACTAAATGTGTAGTAAAAATAAAGAACAACGCATTGTCGAGACTTTATGCTTGGTTGTTTTTATTCGATTACTTTCTGGAATAAACATGATTCGCGAAGCATTTCGTTGGTCCAGCTCCCTACCGTTCAATCTTACAATAATTGCTGCCTACCGGAAAAGTTTTGATTAGAAAGAAAAACCTTGACATCAGGAGCGTAGCTTCTCCAGAAAAGTGTGTGTGTGTGGGGGGGGGGGGGAGGCTGAGCTGGGAAAAATCGTTCTAAGTACCATCAAAATCCACACAAATACAGATTTCTCCCCGGATTTGGCCCACTTCCTCGTCCATGTTGGGAGGGGGGGGGGGCTGAAGCCCCCTCAACTGAATAGGATCCTACACCCCTGTTTGACATGGAGTAGACGCTCTCACGCAGTGGCGGCGGATGGTATACTCGGATGGAGGGGGGGGGGGGGGGGGGGGCAAAGAAAACCAAGGGTCAAACGTCGCCACCAAAAAAATGTCGCGAAATGGTATCTCCTGGGATTTAGGATAGTATCATTTGCAGGGCTTCCAAATGGCCCCAAAACACGTCGGACAGGCCCATGTTGAAGTCGCAGGCCTTCCGAGGGCCCACTCAGGCCTACCAAGGGCTTTCTGTCGGCCTTAGAGGGCCCCTCAGGCTGGCTGGGGCACCTCGGGGCCCTCGGAAATTTATGGAAATTTATGGGGGTCAAAATCATGTTTTCCCCAACTTCTTGAGTGGAGGGGCAGCTGCCCCCCCCCCCCCCCCCCCTTATCCGCCGCCACTGCTCTCACGTATTAAACATATTATCTATATTATGATATTATCTATACCAACCTTGTAATCATTAATTCTCATCAGGATCTTCCGTGACGAGTATTTACTATTTAGCTGCCTTATCTTAGTGAAATCTGCGTTCCTATTGTCATAAGCGCGTCACAAACGCTTCCGGCTGCTATTCGCTACGGAGATTCCAGTCAGTGTTTAGTCAGTGAAATAGAACCAATATTACCGCGCCTTGTGAAATTTCCCAATATCCTAGGAAATGAGCTTTAATCTTGGGATCTTGGGATTTGGTCTCCAATCTTGGGAAATTATCAAAGTTTAACAAACTTATTTTGATCTTGCTGACGCCCAAAAGGGTACCTAAGATATGTTATTTTGATATATTTTTTTTAAAGTTTTGATTGAATGCGATTATTTGCCATAAAATCTTTAACTTTTTGGCTTAGTGCATAAATATTTTGATATGTAGTTAGGTTTCTGCTTATCGTCTTTTGTTGACGCAACATATATCAATATTCATTGGTGGTCGCCAGGCGAAGATAGCCAACGTCGGCTTGTATAAGGCAGGGGTATTTTCGTGGATACTCTTCTGGGTGGATTGGATATCTACTCTTCGTCGCCGTGTAGGTGGTGGTTAAATTAAATTATACTCTGTGTATCAAGTGGGATGGATTATTATGGGATGGCTTCAATCCCGAATGCCAGCGTGTTAGAGGCTAGCGAGACAGGATTTTGATTTGGGTCCCAACGTTTTTTCCACCGTTTCATACTGAAAACCAAATTGCTAGTTCAATATTATGTCCAAAATCATTAGGTAAGAGTTATGCTATTTTATTTGAATTGACCACTCGTTGCTGGCTGCGGAAATTGGGTGAAATACCCCACAAATTCGATACTGGTCCAACAGAACGCAAGAATAGAGGAAAATTCAGGTAAAGATGCGTTGGAAAGCATGCCTAAGCGATGTACCACTTATATTTGAGCCTAGGTACTGTTTTTACACTTAAAGGAAATAGTTCACCTTCGGAATTTTTTCAGAACACGATTTTATTATATTTTTGAATACAGTTTTTTTTCTCTCAAAAATGGTCCTACATCGTGCCAATTCAGGACAAAGGTCGTAAATCATTAATGTTATGGTGTGCGTTATTGGTCTGCGCATGCTCCATGGCAGTGCTGGCACTTTCAGACGGTACGGTATATCATATATGCGCCGAATTCCTTCGCCAAAAAGTCAAATATCTTCGGCTGGAGAGTCTTTTTCAGTCAAGGTAACTTGCAGATAGGGGTTTCCCAACATGGGCTACAAAACAGCTATCTCAGTTTAAAACTAATGTTGAAGGTGAACTATTTCCTTTAAAGGAAATAGTTCACCTTCAACATGTGTTTTGAACTGAAATAGCAGTTTTGTAGCCCGTGTTGAGAAATCCTTATCTGGAACTTGTATTGGCTGAAAAGACTCTCCAGCCGAAGATATTTGACTTTTTGGCGAAGGAATACGGCGCATATATGATGTACCGTACCGTCTGAAAGTGCCAGCGCTGCCATGGAGCATGCACAGACCAATAATGCACACCATAACATTAATAATTTACGACTTTCTGTCCTACATTGGCGCGATGTAGGACATTTTTGAAAAGAAAAAAAGAAACTGTATTAAAAAATACAATGAAATCGTGTTCTGAAAAAAATTCCGAAGGTTATTTCCTTTAAAGGAAATAGTTCACCTTCGGATTTTTTCCTTCTTCAGAACACGATGTTATTATATTTTTAATACAGTTTCTTTTCAAAAATGGTCCTAAATCGCGCCAATTCAGGACAGAAGGTCGTAAATTATTAATGTTATGGTGTGCGTTATTGGTTTGCGCATGCTCACTGCTCAGACCAGTGCTGGCACTCTCAGACGGTACGGTATATCATATATGCGCCGCATTCCTTCGCCAAAAAGTCAAATATCTTCGGCTGGAGAGTCTTTTCAGCCAAGCAAAGTTGCAGATAAGGATTTCTCAACACGGGCTACAAAACTGCTATTTCAGTTCAAAATCCCATGCTGAAGGTGAACTATTTCCTTTAAATCCGTTTAACTTGGGAAATGGGCCAGCAAATTGGGAAATCCTTACCTGAATCCTGGGAAATGGGGATGGACCGCTGCGGTAGCACTGAAGAGAACAACGTGTTTACAATCCATTGCTATCCATTTTGGCTCGATTGGCTGTGCTATCGCTTCGTTGTGAATCAAGGCCCTAGGTCTGTATAAATATACGGCCTTGTCACGGTAGATAAAATACGGCCTTCCCTAGGTTGTGAATGAGAACAATCTTGTGGAAGAGTTGTATATTGATATCTACGGTTGGATTGGAACACAGGTGACGTAAGCTAGTGAGCTATCCTTACATAAATTTCAACACTGAAGAGGTTATGGGCGACACATAGATGCGGCGCCCTTAAACCCAAATTATCATCACCACTGAATACTCCTATAATGATAAGTTAAAAATTTAGACGCTTGTTTTCACAACTTGGGGAGCTCTGGCCAGCTCTATTTGTCAGACGGTTACAAGTTGGATGTCTCCAATGTTTGTCAACCCAGGATTTGAATGTGGACAGGCTGGGGGCTGATGCAACTGGATGGGAGGCTATTGAACTCGCGCTTGAACGCATGAGCATTGGCAGCCAAGAGGCTATGTTGTGTGCTAGTCAAACATTTTTAATTCAGGTAGGTAGGTAGTGTAAAGCAGGTAAGTGGAGCAAATAATGCTAATCATATTTTTGGTTGTATTCCGCTTTTGCACATCTTTTTATAGGAAAATTGAATATTGTATACCAATTCTACACATCTGATTTCATCAGAACTGCACTCAAAACGGACATTCTCAGTACTTACCTGACAATAATGATTTGTATCACCTGTCAATCATCTCAGCCGACCGGAATGACTCCGCCATTACACTTGAAATGTAAACAATGTGGGCTGTTTTTGTGTGAAATGTGGAAGATATGTATCCAGTAAGGTCACCTCGTGGTAGCGGCTGCTGCACAGCCGACCTTCGGTCTCAAATACAAGTCCTGCGCTACGCCAGGAACGGAGGTTTAGTGAGAGCGTGATAGGGTTTAGTGGTCAACCAGATACACGATCAACCAAGCGTGTTGTATGTATCCAGTAAGGTCACCTCGTGGTAGCGGCTGCTGCACAGCCGACCTTCGGTCTCAAATACAAGTCCTGCGCTCCGCCAGGAACGGAGGTTTAGTGAGAGCGTGATAGGGTTTAGTGGTCAACCAGATACACATGACGTCATATGATCGCCAGTATCTGACACATTTCTGCACCCACATTGTTTACATTGTAATGGCAGAGTCGTTGCGGGCGGTCAGCTGAGGCTGTTGACGGGTGATACAAATAATTATTGTTAGGTAAGTACTGATATTGTCCCTGTTTTGAGTGCAGTTCTGATGAAATCAGACATGTAGAATTAGTATACAATATTCAATTTGCCCCTATAAAGGTGTGCAAAAGCGGAATATCACCATATTTTTTGCTTCTCAAACTATCAGAACATCAGAAACCATCAGACCATCAGGAGGGTGACTCCAGACTGGAGAATATCCACACACTACGCTGAACACCTGAGCGACCCATTATGTGGCAAAATTTGTCCAAATTTCACCAACCGCCAAAATTCAAAGCTAATTGAATGTGTTATATTTAACATATCCTTTCCTGGAGGCTTCTAAACAGGTTTAGGGCCGACCATTAGTGACCAGGCCTTGCTGGCGAACGCTGAACAGGCTATGCTGGACGCTGTGTCAAAATTTTGCTGCAATCAGTGATTTACGCTGGACGCTGCACCACAATTTTGGCGCAATAAGCAAGTTACTCTGGACATGTCGACGATAACATGGATTTTTTTGGTCCAGTCTGGGAGGGTGTTTAAATCTCCATCTAAAACCATCCAAGACCAGTACACCGACTGGGACCATCAGAAACAATCACTAATCAGACCATCAGGAGGGTGTTTTAATTTCCATATAAAACTATGTTACCATCATCATAAAAATCCTGATTGATTTGTTTTACGGGAAACGTTTCAATAAATGAAGGAGTAGTGGATGTAAAGCCCTGTCCAACGTCGCTGGACCAAGCATGTTTCAGGCTTGTCCAGTTTGGACTATCAATCGCTTTGGAGAGCCCTGCATCAATATTCAGTCCAGGGTAGACTTTTGCGAGAGGATCTGATCCAGTACTGGAAAATATTCCATGCTAAGTGCACTATTGACCCAACTGCCATGTTTACTCTAGCTCCTCAGACCAGGACAAGCCTGGGCCACAGGTTTAAAATATGCTGTCTCCGAGCTCAAACTGATCTTAGAAATAGATTGTTCAGTGTGTGATGTGTTGAGTCTTATAACTCTCCCGGACCCAGTTGTGGCCGTAAGTGGCCTCAATGCATTCAAAACCATGCTGGCTGACTCACTGGGGAGGAGTAGGGGGAGGGAGAGGGAGAAAAATAATCCCAGAGATAGCTGTTGTGCGCTGAAACCCGGTGTCAATAGTTACAGGATGTGTCAATCGTAAATGCCTTGTTCTTGACTGCCATTGTAACCAATGTAAGAATAGTGTTTGACAACATGCAGGCTCTCATCTTTGGTCCCGTCAGGCACTTCATATAGTGTCTAACGCCGATCGGTGAGCCTTGCGTACGCTGGTTCCTTCTCTTCCCCTCTGATACACCCATAGCCCATGTATTTCTAAGCGAGACAGTGAACCCCAACAGGTGAACAGGTGAACTATAATAACAGTTATTATTAAATGTTTTTTATATTTGGGTCATTGCTGAGTAGTTAGGTCTTCACTGATCTACTGGTATGGTATGGCTACCATCAGCTTATTAAAATCTGCCTATTGCAAATCCTGTGCTGTTCCGACTTCTGGGTAATTCTTCATTAACACCTCCCAAGTTTATTCAAGGTTCCAGGTTACTATCACCGTTGTTGGTCTGGAGTCATAGTGAAGCTTATTATGTCACCAGATTCTGGCTACAACCGAATTTTAGGCCAACCCAATCAGACTTAATGGCGGGGTTAGGTTAGGTTAATTTAGTTTAGTTTAGGTTATGGTGCTCAACCTAACCTAACCCCGCCATTAAGTCTGATCGGGTCGGCCTACAGCTCATAGCCATTAATTCCGATCGGGTCAGCCTAAGATTCGCCTAAGATTCGTAAATAGCAATGCTGCTGTTGTCATGGTTTAGAAGTTTGATGCAGTCATTTCAGATTGGCAATAATTATATTCTGATTATTCCACTGCGTGTCTGCCTATTAACAGCAATACCAAAGCACAACATAAATGATGTACTGACATAGCTGTTTTATCTCTTTCAGGTATCTTTACCAAGTGCTCAGTGATGGCAGCCCGGACCCAGCCTTCATTCTTCTGACCTGCAGCTGTCACTAACTGCTGCCGTCGGGCTTCAGTCACCTGCTTCCATCACTAACTCCCGCTGTCGGGGTTCGGTCACCTGCTTCCATCACTGTGTACACCATCTCACCTGTGAACGACATTAGACTGATGCATCTCTGAGACAGCACTCCTGGATCTCTGAGAGATCAGGACAAAAGAACATCATCCCATCTGCTGGAGGGTTGTAGTTCTTTGACACCATCTTTCCAAGAGGCGCCCCTGGTCGCCAGAGAGGCGTCCCTGGTCGCCAGAGAGGCGTCCCCGGTCGCCAGAGAGGCGTCCCTGGTCGCCAGAGAGGCGTCCCTGGTCGCCAGAGGCGTCCCTGGTCGCCAGAGAGCTGTCCCCGGTCGCCAGAGAGGCGTCCCTGGTCGCCAGAGAAGCGTCCCCGGTCGCCAGAGAGGTGTCCCTGGTCGCCAGAGAGGCGTCCCTGGTCGTCAGAGAGGCGTCCCTGGTCGCCAGAGAGGCGTCCCTGGTCGCCAGAGAGGCGTCCCTGGTCGCCAGAGAGCTGGCGCGGTGGCCATGTGGCCGCCTGTGTACACGCACCACCACTCGTCGCGGTGCCGGCCGACAGCCAAGCCGCTGTCACCGCCGCTCGTATGGACGTACGAGATGCGCCGGGAGATGCAGGAGATCCTGCCGGGCCTCTTCCTGGGGCCGTACAGCGCCGCCAGCAAAAACCAGGTCAGTAGGCCGCCTTCCTGACCTGGTCAGTAGGCCGCCTTCCTGACCGTTTACTAAGCTGTGTGCTGCTGCGCATAGCTAAGTCATTAGGAAACAGTAGGACAGGCTACGACAGTCATTTTTCGGTAGAATGGTTGTAGGACATTGGAATATGCCACCAGGGATGTCACCGCTGCAGTGACACTTGCGTCCTTCAAAATTAGACTGGCTGATAGATACTTTACATATACGGGATTCGTTCATAAATAGGTACTAGGCTTCTTTTAGGCAGGATTAAAGGTAAACTAATTTTAATGGACTGATAAAGGGGGATGTGCAACCTCAGATGGGCCCAAGAGGCTCTTTGTTGCACTGTTGTGACTTGTATGTCTTTATGTACTCACTGTTCACGGATGGACACCTTTTTACTTAGGTACATCAAAATGTTATTGCATTTATTGCATATATCAGTATGCCACTATTCTTAAGTACGGCTCTGATACAAATGCACTTAAATATCTCCCTGCCCGTCTCCCGCGCCTTTGCAGTTGGCATTTGGATCCGTGTCGAGTCGGTTGAGCTGAAGTCTGATCTGTATTTGACGCGTTCCGTTCTGGTCGTTACAGCTGGAGCGGCTGCAGCAGGCGGGTATCACACACATCGTCTGCGTGCGTCGCAGTGTGGAGGCGCACCTGATCCGGCCCAACTTCCCCAACCTGTTCCAGTGAGTGCGCGGGGGGGGGGCGGCGGGGGCGGCGCTGGGTGTGTTGACTGCAGGAAGGATGGGCAATGAGCATACAATTGGCGTGGGGGGCGGCGGGGGGCGGCGCTGGGTGTGTTGACTGTAGGAAGGATGGGCAATGAGCATACAATTGGCGTGGGGGGGGGGGGGGGCGGCGGGGGGCGGCGCTGGGTGTGTTGACTGTAGGAAGGATGGGCAATGAGCATACAATTGGCGTGGGGGGCGGCGGGGGGCGGCGCTGGGTGTGTTGACTGCAGGAAGGATGGGCAATGAGCATACAATTGGCGTGGGGTGCGGCGCTGGGTGTGTTGACTGTAGGAAGGATGGGCAATGAGCATACAATTGGCGTGGGGGGCGGCGGGGGGCGGCGCTGGGTGTGTTGACTGCAGGAAGGATGGGCAATGAGCATACAATTTGCGTGGGGGGCGGCGGGGGGCGGCGCTGGGTGTGTTGACTGTAGGAAGGATGGGCAATGAGCATACAATTAGCGTGGGGGGCGGCGGGGGGCGGCGCTGGGTGTGTTGACTGCAGGAAGGATGGGCAATGAGCATACAATTGGCGTGGGGGGCGGCGGGGGGCGGCGCTGGGTGTGTTGACTGCAGGAAGGATGGGCAATGAGCATACAATTGGCGTGGGGGGCGGCGGGGGGCGGCGCTGGGTGTGTTGACTGCAGGAAGGATGGGCAATGAGCATACAATTGGCGTGGGGGGCGGCGGGGGGCGGCGCTGGGTGTGTTGACTGCAGGAAGGATGGGCAATGAGCATACAATTGGCGTGGGGGGCGGCGGGGGGCGGCGCTGGGTGTGTTGACTGCAGGAAGGATGGGCAATGAGCATACAATTGGCGTGGGGGGCGGCGGGGGGCGGCGCTGGGTGTGTTGACTGCAGGAAGGATGGGCAATGAGCATACAATTGGCGTGGGGGGCGGCGGGGGCGGGCGCTGGGTGTGTTGACTGTAGGAAGGATGGGCAATGAGCATACAATTGGCGTGGGGGGCGGCGGGGGGCGGCGCTGGGTGTGTTGACTGTAGGAAGGATGGGCAATGAGCATACAATTGGCGTGGGGGGCGGCGGGGGGCGGCGCTGGGTGTGTTGACTGCAGGAAGGATGGGCAATGAGCATACAATTGGCGTGGGGGGCGGCGGGGGGCGGCGCTGGGTGTGTTGACTGTAGGAAGGATGGGCAATGAGCATACAATTGGCGTGGGGGGCGGCGGGGGGCGGCGCTGGGTGTGTTGACTGTAGGAAGGATGGGCAATGAGCATACAATTGGCGTGGGGGGCGGCGGGGGGCGGCGCTGGGTGTGTTGACTGCAGGAAGGATGGGCAATGAGCATACAATTGGCGTGGGGGGCGGCAGGGGGCGGCGCTGGGTGTGTTGACTGTAGGAAGGATGGGCAATGAGCATACAATTGGCGTGGGGGGCGGCGGGGGGCGGCGCTGGGTGTGTTGACTGTAGGAAGGATGGGCAATGAGCATACAATTGGCGTGGGGGGCGGCGGGGGGCGGCGCTGGGTGTGTTGACTGTAGGAAGGATGGGCAATGAGCATACAATTGGCGTGGGGGGCGGCGGGGGGCGGCGCTGGGTGTGTTGACTGCAGGAAGGATGGGCAATGAGCATACAATTGGCGTGGGGGGCGGCGGGGGGCGGCGCTGGGTGTGTTGACTGTAGGAAGGATGGGCAATGAGCATACAATTGGCGTGGGGGGCGGCGGGGGGCGGCGCTGGGTGTGTTGACTGCAGGAAGGATGGGCAATGAGCATACAATTGGCGTGGGGGGCGGCGGGGGGCGGCGCTGGGTGTGTTGACTGCAGGAAGGATGGGCAATGAGCATACAATTGGCGTGGGGGGCGGCGGGGGGCGGCGCTGGGTGTGTTGACTGCAGGAAGGATGGGCAATGAGCATACAATTGGCGTGGGGGGCGGCGGGGGCGGGCGCTGGGTGTGTTGACTGTAGGAAGGATGGGCAATGAGCATACCATTGGCGTGGGGGGCGGCGGGGGGCGGCGCTGGGTGTGTTGACTGTAGGAAGGATGGGCAATGAGCATACAATTGGCGTGGGGGGCGGCGGGGGGCGGCGCTGGGTGTGTTGACTGCAGGAAGGATGGGCAATGAGCATACAATTGGCGTGGGGGGCGGCGGGGGGCGGCGCTGGGTGTGTTGACTGTAGGAAGGATGGGCAATGAGCATACAATTGGCGTGGGGGGCGGCGGGGGGCGGCGCTGGGTGTGTTGACTGTAGGAAGGATGGGCAATGAGCATACAATTGGCGTGGGGGGCGGCGCTGGGTGTGTTGACTGCAGGAAGGATGGGCAATGAGCATACAATTGGCGTGGGGGGCGGCGGTGGGCGGCGCTGGGTGTGTTGACTGTAGGAAGGATGGGCAATGAGCATACAATTGGCGTGGGGGGCGGCGGGGGGCGGCGCTGGGTGTGTTGACTGTAGGAAGGATGGGCAATGAGCATACAATTGGCGTGGGGGGCGGCGGGGGGCGGCGCTGGGTGTGTTGACTGTAGGAAGGATGGGCAATGAGCATACAATTGGCGTGGGGGGCGGCGGGGGGCGGCGCTGGGTGTGTTGACTGCAGGAAGGATGGGCAATGAGCATACAATTGGCGTGGGGGGCGGCGGGGGGCGGCGCTGGGTGTGTTGACTGTAGGAAGGATGGGCAATGAGCATACAATTGGCGTGGGGGGCGGCGGGGGGCGGCGCTGGGTGTGTTGACTGCAGGAAGGATGGGCAATGAGCATACAATTGGCGTGGGGGGCGGCGGGGGGCGGCGCTGGGTGTGTTGACTGTAGGAAGGATGGGCAATGAGCATACAATTGGCGTGGGGGGCGGCGGGGGGCGGCGCTGGGTGTGTTGACTGTAGGAAGGATGGGCAATGAGCATACAATTGGCGTGGGGGGCGGCGGGGGGCGGCGCTGGGTGTGTTGACTGCAGGAAGGATGGGCAATGAGCATACAATTGGCGTGGGGGGCGGCGGGGGGCGGCGCTGGGTGTGTTGACTGCAGGAAGGATGGGCAATGAGCATGCAATTGGCGTGGGGGGCGGCGGGGGGCGGCGCTGGGTGTGTTGACTGCAGGAAGGATGGGCAATGAGCATACAATTGGCGTGGGGGGCGGCGGGGGGCGGCGCTGGGTGTGTTGACTGCAGGAAGGATGGGCAATGAGCATACAATTGGCGTGGGGGGCGGCGGGGGGCGGCGCTGGGTGTGTTGACTGTAGGAAGGATGGGCAATGAGCATACAATTGGCGTGGGGGGCGGCGGGGGGCGGCGCTGGGTGTGTTGACTGTAGGAAGGATGGGCAATGAGCATACAATTGGCGTGGGGGGCGGCGCTGGGTGTGTTGACTGCAGGAAGGATGGGCAATGAGCATACAATTGGCGTGGGGGGCGGCGGGGGCGGGCGCTGGGCGTGTTGACTGTAGGAAGGATGGGCAATGAGCATACAATTGGGAAATTAGAAGGTTCGTGCATGTGCTTGATTTGATTGATTGGAATCGAAAATGAGGTTGGTTGGGTCTGTTTTTGCATAGAGTGCCATTTCTCGTTCTACAGAAATATATAGAAGGTTGAATTGCGTGCACAATAACTTGAATACATATTGAAGGAGATACAATTGTATCATGGCGGACAAAAGATCACGGCCACTTCGGTGACTTGGTGAATATTTGATACGGGAGACAGGTTCGCTCGGTAGGGACAATCGTAATGTGTGAATTGTACATCACAACATGTTGACCGTCTGCGCCCCTAATATCTGCCGCCCTGGTCCCTGACTGGCCCCTTGTCAGCTGCTGACGTCACACTCTGCGGCCGCCAGGTACCTGGAGGTGGAGCTGGCCGACTCGCCGGAGCAGCGAGTGTTGGCTCACGTGTCGCGCGTGGCTGCCTTCCTGGACGAGGCTCTCTGCTCCGGGGGCCGCGCCCTTTTGCACGGCAACCTGGGGGTGTCGCTCTCCGCCGCACTCATCGTGGCCTACGTCATGAGGCGGCTCTCACTCAACCTCGCGTGAGTTCATCGCGATGGGGCTGGGGGTGGGGAGCTCAGGCCACTGTTGAAGCGAGTGGTGGGTGGCAATTGTTGATCTGTTGAATTTCGGTGTCGGAGTACTGTGTGCCATGTACTGTGTTGGAGTCTAGGTTTCGGAGTACTGTGTGTCATGTACTGTGTCAGAGTCTAGGTGCCGGAGTACTGTGTGTCATGTACTGTGTCGGAGTCTAGGTGTCTGAGTACTTTGTGTCATGTACTGTGTCGGAGTCTAGGTGCCGGAGTACTGTGTGTCATGTACTGTGTCAGAGTCTAGGTGCCGGAGTACTGTGTGTCATGTACTGTGTTGGAGTCTAGGTGCCGGAGTACTGTGTGTCATGTACTGTGTCGGAGTCTAGGTGCCTGAGTACTTTGTGTCATGTACTGTGTTGGAGTCTAGGTGTCTGAGTACTGTGTGTCATGTACTGTGTTGGAGTCTAGGTGTCTGAGTACTGTGTGTCATGTACTGTGTCGGAGTCTAGGTGTCGGAGTACTGTGTGTCATGTACTGTGTTGGAGTCTAGGTGTCGGAGTACTTTGTGCCATGTACTTTGTCGGAGTCTAGGTGTCTGAGTACTGTGTCGGAGTCTAGGTGCCTGAGTACTTTGTGTCTTGTACTGTGTCGGAGTCTAGGTGTCGGAGTACTGTGTGTCATGTACTGTGTCAGAGTCTAGGTGCCGGAGTACTGTGTGTCATGTACTGTGTCGGAGTCTAGGTGTCGGAGTACTTTGTGTCATGTACTGTGTTGGAGTCTAGGTGTCGGAGTACTGTGTGTCATGTACTGTGTCAGAGTCTAGGTGCCGGAGTACTGTGTGTCATGTACTGTGTCGGAGTCTAGGTGTCGGAGTACTGTGTGTCATGTACTGTGTCGGAGTCTAGGTGTCTGAGTACTGTGTCGGAGTCTAGGTGTCGGAGTACTTTGTGTCATGTACTGTGTCGGAGTCTAGGTGTCGGAGTACTGTGTGTCATGTACTGTGTTGGAGTCTAGGTGTCGGAGTACTGTGTGTCATGTACTGTGTCAGAGTCTAGGTGCCGGAGTACTGTGTGTCATGTACTGTGTCGGAGTCTAGGTGTCGGAGTACTTTGTGTCATGTACTGTGTTGGAGTCTAGGTGTCGGAGTACTGTGTGTCATGTACTGTGTCAGAGTCTAGGTGCCGGAGTACTGTGTGTCATGTACTGTGTTGGAGTCTAGGTGTCGGAGTACTGTGTGTCATGTACTGTGTCAGAGTCTAGGTGCCGGAGTACTGTGTGTCATGTACTGTGTTGGAGTCTAGGTGTCGGAGTACTGTGTGCCATGTACTGTGTCGGAGTCTAGGTGTCTGAGTACTGTGTCGGAGTCTAGGTGTCGGAGTACTTTGTGTCTTGTACTGTGTCGGAGTCTAGGTGCCGGTGTACTGTGTGTCATGTACTGTGTTGGAGTCTAGGTGTCGGAGTACTGTGTGTCATGTACTGTGTCGGAGTCTAGGTGTCTGAGTACTGTGTCGGAGTCTAGGTGCCTGAGTACTTTGTGTCTTGTACTGTGTCGGAGTCTAGGTGTCGGAGTACTGTGTGTCATGTACTGTGTCAGAGTCTAGGTGCCGGAGTACTGTGTGTCATGTACTGTGTCAGAGTCTAGGTGCCGGAGTACTGTGTGTCATGTACTGTGTCGGAGTCTAGGTGTCGGAGTACTGTGTGTCATGTACTGTGTCAGAGTCTAGGTGTCGGAGTACTGTGTGTCATGTACTGTGTTGGAGTCTAGGTGTCGGAGTACTGTGTGTCATGTACTGTGTCGGAGTCTAGGTGTCGGAGTACTGTGTGTCATGTACTGTGTTGGAGTCTAGGTGTCGGAGTACTGTGTGTCATGTACTGTGTCGGAGTCTAGGTGTCGGAGTACTGTGTCGGAGTCTAGGTGTCGGAGTACTGTGTGTCATGTACTGTGTCGGAGTCTAGGTGTCTGAGTACTGTGTTGGAGTCTAGGTGCCGGAGTACTGTGTGTCATGTACTGTGTCGGAGTCTAGGTGTCGGAGTACTGTGTGTCATGTACTGTGTTGGAGTCTAGGTGTCGGAGTACTTTGTGCCATGTACTTTGTCGGAGTCTAGGTGTCTGAGTACTGTGTCGGAGTCTAGGTGCCTGAGTACTTTGTGTCTTGTACTGTGTTGGAGTCTAGGTGTCGGAGTACTTTGTGCCATGTACTGTGTCAGAGTCTAGGTGTCTGAGTACTGTGTGTCATGTACTGTGTCGGAGTCTAGGTGTCGGAGTACTGTGTGTCATGTACTGTGTCAGAGTCTAGGTGCCGGAGTACTGTGTGTCATGTACTGTGTCAGAGTCTAGGTGCCGGAGTACTGTGTGTCATGTACTGTGTCGGAGTCTAGGTGTCGGAGTACTGTGTGTCATGTACTGTGTCGGAGTCTAGGTGTCGGAGTACTGTGTGTCATGTACTGTGTCGGAGTCTAGGTGTCGGAGTACTGTGTCGGAGTCTAGGTGTCGGAGTACTGTGTGTCATGTACTGTGTCGGAGTCTAGGTGTCTGAGTACTGTGTTGGAGTCTAGGTGCCGGAGTACTGTGTGTCATGTACTGTGTCGGAGTCTAGGTGTCTGAGTACTGTGTGGCATGTACTGTGTTGGAGTCTAGGTGTCTGAGTACTGTGTGGCATGTACTGTGTTGGAGTCTAGGTGTCTTGAGTACTGTGTGTCATGTACTGTGTTGGAGTCTAGGTGCCGGAGTACTGTGTGTCATGTACTGTGTCGGAGCCTAGGTGTCTGAGTACTGTGTGTCATGTACTGTGTCGGAGTCTAGGTGCCGGAGTACTGTGTGTCATGTACTGTGTTGGAGTCTAGGTGTCGGAGTACTGTGTGTCATGTACTGTGTTGGAGTCTAGGTGTCGGAGTACTGTGTGTCATGTACTGTGTCGGAGTCTAGGTGTCTGAGTACTGTGTTGGAGTCTAGGTGCCGGAGTACTGTGTATCATGTACTGTGTCGGAGTCTAGGTGTCGGAGTACTGTGTGTCATGTACTGTGTTGGAGTCTAGGTGTCTGAGTACTGTGTTGGAGTCTAGGTGTCGGAGTACTGTGTGTCATGTACTGTGTTGGAGTCTAGGTGTCGGAGTACTGTGTGTCATGTACTGTGTCGGAGTCTAGGTGTCTGAGTACTGTGTTGGAGTCTAGGTGCCGGAGTACTGTGTGTCATGTACTGTGTCGGAGTCTAGGTGTCGGAGTACTGTGTGTCATGTACTGTGTTGGAGTCTAGGTGTCTTGAGTACTGTGTGTCATGTACTGTGTTGGAGTCTAGGTGCCGGAGTACTGTGTGTCATGTACTGTGTCAGAGTCTAGGTGTCTGAGTACTTTGTGTCATGTACTGTGTCGGAGTCTAGGTGTCTGATTACTGTGTCATTTACTGTGTCGGAGTCAAGGTGTCGGAGTACTGTGTGTCATGTACTGTGTCGGAGTCTAGGTGCCGGAGTACTGTGTGTCATGTACTGTGTTGGAGTCTAGGTGTCTGAGTACTTTGTGTCATGTACTGTGTCGGAGTCTAGGTGTCTGATTACTGTGTCATTTACTGTGTCGGAGTCAAGGTGTCGGAGTACTGTGT
>JAXIVJ010010158.1:37500-40000 GCA_036785665.1 Chirona hameri
GGTGTACTGGGACGGTGTACCGGGACTGTGTACTGGGACTGTGTACTGGGACGGTGTACTGGGGACTGTGTACCGGGACGGTGTACTGGGACGGTGTACCGGGATGGTGTACCGGGACGGTGTACTGGGACTGTGTACCGTGACGGTGTACTGGGACGGTGTACTGGGATGGTGTACTGGGACGGTGTACCTGGACGGTGTACCGTGACGGTGTACCGGGACGGTGTACCGGGACGGTGTACCGGGACGGTGTACCGGGACGGTGTACTGGGACGGTGTACTGGGACGGTGTACTGGGACGGTGTACTGGGACGGTGTACTGGGACTGTGTACCGTGACGGTGTACTGGGGACGGTGTACCGGGACGGTGTACTGGGGACGGTGTACTGGGACGGTGTACTGGGACGGTGTACTGGGACGGTGTACTGGGACGGTGTACTGGGGACGGTGCACTGGGACGGTGTACCGGGACTGTGTACTGGGACTGTGTACTGGGACGGTTTACTGGGGACTGTGTACTGGGACGGTGTACTGGGACGGTGTACCGGGACGGTGTACTGGGACGGTGTACTGGGACGGTGTACTGGGACGGTGTACCGGGACGGTGTACTGGGACTGTGTACCGTGACGGTGTACTGGGACTGTGTACCGTGACGGTGTACCGGGACGGTGTACTGGGACGGTGTACTGGGACGGTGTACTGGGACGGTGTACTGGGGACTGTGTACTGGGACTGTGTACTGGGACGGTTTACTGGGACGGTGTACTGGGGACTGTGTACTGGGACTGTGTACTGGGACGGTTTACTGGGGACTGTGTACTGGGACGGTGTACTGGGACGGTGTACCGGGACGGTGTACTGGGACGGTGTACCGGGACGGTGTACTGGGACGGTGTACCGGGACGGTGTACTGGGACTGTGTACCGTGACGGTGTACTGGGACTGTGTACCGTGACGGTGTACCGGGACGGTGTACCGGGACGGTGTACTGGGACGGTGTACTGGGACGGTGTACTGGGACGGTGTACTGGGGACTGTGTACTGGGACTGTGTACTGGGACGGTGTACTGGGACGGTGTACTGGGACGGTGTACCGGGACGGTGTACCGGGACGGTGTACCGGGACGGTGTACTGGGACTGTGTACCGTGACGGTGTACTGGGACTGTGTACCGTGACGGTGTACCGGGACGGTGTACCGGGACGGTGTACTGGGACGGTGTACTGGGACGGTGTACTGGGGACTGTGTACTGGGACTGTGTACTGGGACGGTGTACTGGGACGGTGTACTGGGGACTGTGTACTGGGACTGTGTACTGGGACGGTTTACTGGGGACTGTGTACTGGGACGGTGTACTGGGACGGTGTACCGGGACGGTGTACTGGGACGGTGTACTGGGACGGTGTACTGGGACGGTGTACCGGGACGGTGTACTGGGACTGTGTACCGTGACGGTGTACTGGGACTGTGTACCGTGACGGTGTACCGGGACGGTGCACCGGGACGGTGTACTGGGACGGTGTACTGGGACGGTGTACTGGGACGGTGTACTGGGACGGTGTACTGGGGACTGTGTACTGGGACTGTGTACTGGGACGGTGTACTGGGACGGTGTACTGGGGACTGTGTACTGGGACTGTGTACTGGGACGGTTTACTGGGGACTGTGTACTGGGACGGTGTACTGGGACGGTGTACCGGGACGGTGTACTGGGACGGTGTACTGGGACGGTGTACCGGGACGGTGTACCGGGACGGTGTACCGGGACGGTGTACTGGGACTGTGTACCGTGACGGTGTACTGGGACTGTGTACCGTGACGGTGTACCGGGACGGTGTACCGGGACGGTGTACCGGGACTGTGTACTGGGACTGTGTACTGGGACGGTTTACTGGGGACTGTGTACTGGGACGGTGTACTGGGACGGTGTACCGGGACGGTGTACTGGGACGGTGTACTGGGACGGTGTACTGGGACTGTGTACCGTGACGGTGTACCGGGACGGTGTACTGGGACTGTGTACTGGGACGGTGTACTGGGACGGTGTACTGGGACGGTGTACTGGGACTGTGTACTGGGACTGTGTACTGGGACTGTGTACCGTGACGGTGTACTGGGACGGTGTACTGGGACGGTGTACTGGGACGGTGTACTGGGACGGTGTACTGGGACGGTGTACTGGTACGGTGCACTGGGGACTGTACTGGGACGGTGTACTGGGGACGGTGTACTGGGGACGGTGTACTGGGGACTGTGTACTGGGACGGTGTACTGGGACGGTGTACTGGGACGGTGTACTGGGACGGTGTACTGGGACGGTGTACTGGGACGGTGTACTGGGACGGTGTACTGGGACGGTGTACTGGGACGGTGTACTGGGACGGTGTACTGGGACGGTGTACTGGGACGGTGTACTGGGACGGTGTACTGGGACGGTGTACTGGGACGGTGTACTGGGACGGTGTACTGGGACGGTGTACTGGGACGGTGTACTGGGA
>JAXIVJ010010158.1:42500-48337 GCA_036785665.1 Chirona hameri
TCGGCCGTTTGAGTGCTGTCCCACCAAACTCTGACTCGTGGCACCACCTATATCATCTGCATCTATCGCAGTGCTGACAGCTGTCGGTGAGGGTGTGGAAACTCTTGAAACTCACCTAGTCAGAACACTGAAACTAGCCAGCCTGTGAGTTGTCACCATCTCGAAACAGCGAGGCAGACTTGTTAGTTCACCTGTCGGCTGTTCCGATGTGGCATATTTTCAGCCACGTCATCTTTGATAGCAGTGTCCACACACAGCCACACAAACGCATCAGCCGCCTCCCAAACACCACAGCGACCACTGCCTGAGTACCGTCCTTTAGAGAGCTGGACGTCCCGGCTATCTCCCCGTCTGGGGGGGGGGGGGAGGGGGTGTCTGAGCGACTGACCCGACTATCTCCCTGTCTCTTGGGGGGGGGGGGGGCTACTGAGTGCCGTAGGGGGTGATATTGCTGATGGATGGATACGAGACTGGTGTGAGAGACATTCGGTTTTGTTCGGTTTCGTATCGGGCGACTGGGGTTTCCTTATCGTGCGTGACGTCACAGCATCTCGCCCCCGATTCACCGTAATCTCACATCGTCTCAGGTCCCTCCTCTGTTTCTCTCCTATCCAGCGTACCAGTTGTATTCGTGTAGTTAATCTCTAAAGCCTATCGACGTTTTGTCTTATTGTTTGGCTTAGATCAGGCAAATGTCGAACTCCATCGCTGTTGTGTTGAGTTCTTTGCATCCTTATTTTACCTGTTGGTTTGCATCCTTATCTTACCTGCTGGTTTGCATCCTTATTTTACCTGTTGGTTTGCATCCTTATCTCACCGTTGGTTTGCATCCTTATCTTACTTGTTGGTTTGCATCCTTATCTTACTTGTTGGTTTGCATCTTTATCTTACCTGTTGGTTTGCATCCTTATCTCACCGTTGGTTTGCATCCTTATCTCTCACCTGTTGGTTTGTATCCGTATCTTACCTGTTGGTTTGCATCCTTATCTCACCGTTGGTTTGCATCCTTATCTTACTGGTTGGTTTGCATCTTTATCTTACCTGTTGGTTTGCATCCTTATCTCACCGTTGGTTTGCATCCTTATCTCTCACCTGTTGGTTTGTATCCGTATCTTACCTGTTGGTTTGCATTAGCTGTCAATGTGGAATAACGTTATGCAGCACTCCTGCAAAAGCAGCTGGAGTTCTGATTTGTGATATAACCACATAGTGTCCACTGTCCAGCTATTCGGAGCTGAAACGTTTTTTTTTCTCCCATTTTGCTTACATCACATGCGCACATTTTCATCTTCCCACACTGAGAGTATTGTCCCTTATACCGGCGTCAGGCGTGTGTTCTGTCTACCTTTCCCCCATAGTCTCACCAACCAAGTACTGCATGTGGTCAACACTCGTCCCACACACTGTATGTGTTAGCGGTACAATTACTGTTATCAAACGCTCGTTCTGCGTCCGTCTTAGTTCATTACATTTGTTGTTATTTATTTTGACCGCGTGGTGGCATGTTCAGAGTCTGTTCGTGGTGGTGAATTCTATTGGCTATTGTCAGTGTCCGGTGCGTCTGCGGCTTGACATCGGGGACTGGCAGTGTCCAGTGACGAGGGTCCGGTGTGAAAGTCAGGGCGCGCGTGCGTGAATGTATTCCAGTGCAGTGTGGACACGTTTCGAGTGTTTTGTGAGCGCAGAGGGCTCCATCTGATGGCGCCCGTAGCCGAGTTTGTATTTTTCTACTCGTACGGCGTGTAATACACACACCATTGGTACACCATTGGTTCCCTGTGGTTTGTCGCTTCTCAACGTGTTATCCCGCGCACTGCAGGGGCTTTGCGCCGAACACGAACTGTGGGGGGGGGGGGGGTGATTTCCGCCGCCCGCCCCCTCCCTGGAGATCTCGAAAACTACGCAACCTAGCGAGAAGAGGAAAAAGGCATGTGATAGCTTCATACATGTTCTATCGAAAGTATTTCAGTGTTTTTTTTAAAGTCAGGTCAAAATTGAGGTTACCAGAGGTCATCAAAGGTCAAATTTTCTAGTTTGTCCTGTTTTAGGACATCGCTCCAGAAATTCCCATATATCTCAGAAACGATGATAGTAAGAAACAAACGGAAAAAACAAACGCCAGCCAGTAAAATTTGTAATCGCTATGGTGTCCTCAGATTTGATCTCAGGTCAATATTTGAGGCTCCAGAGGTAAAAAAGAAAGAAAATGCCGTTTTTTTGCTAAATCGTTTTTTGCTATTAACTTTTACTCAATAAAGATAACGGAAAACTGTTTACGCCATTGTGTTTATCTTGTCAAGGCGCTTTGAATGATATATATGGTGACTGTTAAGTCAACTTAACAATTTTACCTAAGGTCAAGGTCAAGTAATGACCCAAGTAGGGCATGCTGCATATGGGAATACGTGTCTCGACGAGACAAACACATTGATGTCTGTTTTACTTCTCTATCTTCATTATGTCGAGAGTTATTGGCACAAAAGTGATGGTGACCTCGCATGGCCTCAAATGACCCAATAGGGGTCACTGAACAAAACTTACACTTGGATCATCAAGAATATCCTATAATAACATGATCCAGAAGTAATTGGACTAGTACCATGCATATCCTTGAAATAGGAAGCATTTGTATATTTCCCCATTGACATATATATATATATATATATATATATATATATATATATATATATATATATATATATATATATATATATATATATATATATATATAGGTGTGTTATATATAGGTGTGGGTGTGGGTGTGGGAGGTTACGAAATTGACCTGACCCTAGGTCACCGATATCAAAATTCCGAGTTATATGAATTGTAAGTACTGATGCCCTCATGACATCCTGTAAGTTTCAACCTGATCGGGGAAAAACTCTGGCTTTAGCACAACTGCAAAAAAAAATTGGTGATGGGGTCACTTGACCTGGTCTGGTGACCTGACCTGAGATGACCCGAGCATATTTTTTTTCTCAAAGTGTGCGCAATTGATGTCCTAACAGGTGTATCAAAACCCGGCGGCGCTGCGCGCCGCCGTTTTTTCGCTATCTTTGAAAAACCTGAGGGGGGGGGGGGCGGAAATCAACCCCCCTGCAGTGCGCGGGTTATGGTCGGTTTCGGGCCTTATGGTACTGCTAACGTTATTTCATTGAGTTTGTATTTGTAGATACAGATACGGTGACCATATTCTTCATCTGGAAATATCCAGTTACTTCCAGTGTGGAAGCTGGTGCCCTAGAGTACGATCGTTGAGACTTTTCCCCACGTCTCTTCCTCGGGGAGACGCAGATAGGAGCTCGTCTCTTCCTCGGGGAGACTCCGATAGGAGCTCATCTCTTCCTCGGGGAGACTCAGATAGGAGCTCATCTCTTCCTCGGGAGACTCAGATAGGAGCTCATCTCTTCTCGGGAGACTCAGATAGGAGCTCATCTCTACCTCGGGGAGACGCAGATAGGAGCTCGTCTCTTCCTTGGGGAGACAGGTAGGGGCTGGTCTCTTCCTCGGGGAGACGCTTATAGGAGCTCGTCTCTTCCTCGGGGAGACGCAGATAGGAGCTCGTCTCTTCCTCGGGGAGACTCAGATAGGAGCTGGTCTCTTCCTCGGGAGATGCAGATAGGAGCTGGTCTCTTCCTCGGGGAGACTCCGATAGGAGCTCATCTCTTCCTCGGGGAGACGCAGATAGGAGCTCGTCTCTTCCTCGGGGAGACTCAGATAGGAGCTGGTCTCTTCCTCGGGGAGACTCAGGTAGGAGCTGGTCTCTTCCTCGGGGAGACGCAGATAGGAGCTGGTCTCTTCCTTGGGGAGACGCAGATAGGAGCTGGTCTCTACCTCGGGGAGACGCAGATAGGAGCTGGTCTCTTACTCGGGAGGCGCAGATAGGAGCTGGTCTTTTCCTCGGGGAGATGCAGATAGGAGCTGGTCTCTTCCTCGGGGAGACGCAGGTAGGAGCTGGTCTCTTCCTCGGGGAGACTCAGATAGGAGCTGGTCTCTTCCTCGGGGAGACGCAGATAGGAGCTGGTCTCTGCCTCGGGGAGACGCAGATAGGAGCTGGTCTAGACGGAGACTGGCGGCGTCACGCTGCGACACTGGCGCCACCACGCTGTGAGACTGGCGGCGCCACACTGTGACACTGGCGGCGTCACGCTGCGACACTGGCGGCGCCACACTGTGACTCTGGCGGCGCCACACTGTGACACTGGCGGCGTCACGCTGCGACACTGGCGGCGCCACACTGTGACTCTGGCGGCGCCACACTGTGACACTGGCGGCGCCACGCTGTGGCACTGGCGGCGCCACGCTGTGGCACTGCGGCGCCACGCTGCGACACTGGCGGTGCCACACTGTGAGACTGGCGGCGCCACACTGTGAGACTGGTGGCGCCACACTGAGACTGGTGGCGCCACACTGTGAGACTGGCGGCGCCACACTGCGACACTGGCGGCGCCACGCTGTGACACTGGCGGCGCCACGCTCATCGCCGGCGATTGTGAGATACGTTCCAGCGTCTGATTCAGCGCTCGTCACGCTTTTTGTCTTTCCTGAATAGTTTGAGGAAAAGAGCACCGTAGCTGGGATTGATCAATATAATGGAAGATCCGATGGAACATAAAGACGGTCTAGGATAGGCGTCATTCAGGGGCGTCGCTACGGGGGGGGGGGGGGGGGCAGGATCGCTCTGACCGGAGTCCCCCCTCCCCCAGATTCGCCGGATTCTAGCATTAGCCCTACCTTAAAACCCCTGGCTGCCTCCCCCTCCCCACTCACAATTTCGTGGCAGCGTCACTGACGTCACTGGCGTGTCTGGCGTCACTGATGTGTCTGCCGTGTCATGTAACATAGTTGTGGCGCCCTGTAACCTAAAATACCACACAAGGACTGATTTTTGCCGGTTTTATTATCTCGTTAATCGTACACTGTGATGAAAGAAGGCAAAATATCCGCGTTTGATTCCTTTTCAACTTCCATCCCGATAATTATTGGATAGTGTCTGATTGACAGAGAAGGGAGTATCGTTCCAAGCTGTTTCCGAACTCAAAGAGTGCTTGAGGCATGAATCACCTATACATGGTGGAAGTGGAAGTCGCTGGCGGAGGTGCAGCAGCTATGAAGTTTCGGTTGACTTCCGTAACAGCCCGGACGTGGCGGACTGATATCCCATTGCTGACTACGCCGTATTTTATATATATATATATATATATATATATATATATATATATATATATATATATATATATATATATATATATATATATATATATATATATATATATATATATATATATATATATATATATATGTATATATATATATATATATATATATATATATATATATATATATATATATATATATATATATATATATATATATATATATATATATATATATATATATATATATATATATATATATATATATATATATATATATATATATATATATATATATATATATATATATATATATATATATATATATATATATATATATATATATATATATATATATATATATATATATATATATATATATATATATATATATATATATATATATATATATATATATATATATATATATATATATATATATATATATATATATATATATATATATATATATATATATATATATATATATATATATATATATATATATATATATATATATATATATATATATATATATATATATATATATATATATATATATATATATATATGTATGTATGTATGTATGTATGTATGTATGTATGTATGTATGTATGTATGTATGTATGTATGTATGTATGTATGTATGTATGTATGTATGTATGTATGTATGTATGTATG
>JAXIVJ010010159.1:0-2500 GCA_036785665.1 Chirona hameri
AGCCTTATTGCTGCTGTCGTTAGTGTCGGTCGTCGTCCCGGATTCACTTGCGGCAGCCTTATTGCTGCTGTCGTCAGTGTCGGTCGTCGTCCCGGATTCACTTGCGGCAGCCTTATTGCTGCTGTCGTTAGTGTCGGTCGTCGTCCCGGATTCACTTGCGGCAGCCTTATTGCTGCTGTCGTCAGTGTCGGTCGTCGCTGGTGTGTCGCCCTGGCAAGCCTCGTCGATGTCCATGTGTGAGAGACGCACGAACGTGGGAGGGCCAGCTTGATCTGCATCATCGCGTCCCTCGTTCCGCTCCCGTTGCTGCCTGAGATTTGCAGTATTGCGTCGCCTGCTCGTCTCCTCGTAGTCTACGCCACCTAGTTTCATCTTGCGGGTTTCTCTCTGGTCTCGAAGGAATGTGATTTCCGCTGGCGGCACGCGGCTCGACAGTGGGCAGTTGCAGCTTCGCAGATCCTAGCAGCGACAGCTGGCGTTGTCAAATAGCTTGTTGAAAAGCTTCTCTTCTGAAATAATTTGTTTCGTTTTTGCACTCCGGTTTCTTTTGGGCGTCTTATTCAATCGGCGAAATCTTTGGTAGGCTTGCTTGATCTTCCGAACTACGTTATGCGCTTGGATTATGGGCATACCCTCACTCTACCATATTGAAATCACCGCTTCTGCTACTTTACGCAAACATGCAGTAGTTACACGCTCACTTTTTGTTTCTCCTGCCAGCAGCCTTACGTAATTCACAACGTCTCTGTTCGTAGGCAGGTGACTGAAGTGTTGTACTCATCTTACATGCATGCATCTACATTGTGCGGACTGTGGAATATGTTCGGCTTAGGCGATTGCCATACCTTTTTAACTGTCGTTGTTTTAATTTCATTTGATGTGTCTGGTGAAAAGCCACCGCAAAGATGTGGATCCATGACAAATACATCTGTATCTGTATCTGTTACCGGTAAGACGCTAGGAGATCCGATGGCAAAATGTTTGTCCTTGCTACGCAAAGGCATCACTGTTGCACGGATGGTCGGATTCACAATGAAGCGCAACTCTCACGTCCACTCACGCTGCAGTCGAAACTTTTTTCTTCTTCTTTTTTTTGGAGGGGGGTTGGGGCTCGCCCACCCCGTAGTCCAGCCTATAGCTATATGCCGCCGCGGGGTGGGGAGGGGAACCACCCCCTCCGGGGCGGGGAGCCAGTCGAAACCAAACTGGCACGCGCACGTCGCCTGCGCGCGTGCCTCAGGCGACGGCGCGTGCCCGAGAAAGCGGACGCCTGGTGGTGTCGACGGAGGTGACACCCGAGATCCCTCTCGCGTCGTCGCCTTTGTCCTCCCGTGCTCGCATTTCCCTCTCCCCGCCGAGCTGACCTTGCGACAACTGTCAGCGGAGAACCTCTTGAAAGAGGCCACTGAACATATGTAAGTCCGTAAAACCGTCTCAAAACATGAAGTCCACCAACGATTGTATCGAAATTCCCCTTAAACCAGAAATGACGACTGAACTTTAACCGCCAAACGGTGTCGGTCGCCACGGGCCGACGATCGCTCCCGCGGCTGGTGTTAGTGTGACCGTATGCATTACATCCCAAATGGAGACTGCAACGCCGGGCGACGCCGAAAACATGAAAATTGTGTTCGCCTTCGCGGCTCGAATTTTCAATACAGGGAAAAAGAATCACGCCAATCCCATGGACACAGGGACAAGAAAAATCAGCGGACGAATTTGAACTGAGAAAAAGTTGTCGATATGACACACCCTAATACATACATACATACATACATACATACAATACATACATACATACATACATACATACATACATACATACATACATACATACATACATACATACATACATACATACATACATACATACATACATACATACATACATACATACATACATACATACATACATACATACATACATACATACATACATACATACATACATACATACATACATACATACATACATACATACATACATACATACATACATACATAGCATGCATGCATGCATGCATACATACATACATACATACATACATACATACATACATACATACATACATACATACATACATACATACATACATTACATACATACATACATACATACATACATACATACATACATACATACATACATACATACATACATACATACATACATACATACATACATACATACATACATACATACATACATACATACATACATACATACATACATACATACATACATACATACATACATACGTGTGTGTGTGTGTGTGTGTGTGTGTGTGTGTGTGTGTGTGTGTGTGTGTGTGTGTGTGTGTGTGTTGTGTGTGTGTGTGTGTGTGGTGTGTGTGTGTGTGTGTGTGTGTGTGTGTGTGTGTGTGTGTGTGTGTGTGTGTGTGTGTGTGTGTGTGTGTGTGTGTGTGTGTGTGTGTGTGTGTGTGTGTGTGTGTGTGTGTGTGTGTGTGTGTGTGTGTGTGTGTGTGTGTGTGTGTGTGTG
>JAXIVJ010010159.1:7500-40000 GCA_036785665.1 Chirona hameri
GTAAGTCACCTCAGGCCAGCTGACTGGCTGGCTGACGGGTAAGTCGCCGTGCTATCACGCCAATGGTTGTGAAAACATGGTTGGCAAAATAGAATGCCTTTAAAGAAGAATAATTATGTTTGTTCTTTTCATGTAATACAAATTAATTATGTTTATTAAAGTGAATGTTTCACCTTTGTAATAGTTTTAAACTGAGATAGCCATTATCTTGGGCCGTTATTGAAATGTCTAAATTACTAAGGTAATTTTTCCCAAAACTTAACCGTTTTTAAACAATTGAATTTGCCATTTGCAAAATGCACCATGGCTGTTGCAGCCGCTGATTGGCTACCCCACTTTTTCAGCCAATCCCACTTTGTCAGCCAATCAGCGCCGGTCTATAGCTCAATAATGACGTCATCAGCCCAAATAAAAAACTTAATTTGTATAAAGTTAAGTGACATTTCGAGTGAACAAATATCGCCATCGTTTTCAGCAGCACTTACTTCATATTTTCGACTACAACCAGCGTATATTTGACAGCTTTCAGAAAGGTGAAATATTCCCTTAAAGTAAATTGTCTGGGTCTTGTTTGTCTTGAATGCGTTATACATGTGGATTGTAGAAGAAGTAACTGAGCTAGTGAACTTTTAAGATTAATTTCACTACTTTTCAAGTTTAAGCTTTGGGAACAACTTGCAAGCCGTTTTTTTCAAGATGTTCTTCCATACACTATATTTTGTTTACATCATTATCGTATATACCTATCATCAATAAAGTTCCATTGAAAATGAAGAAATATTGAAGGAAACCAGTCACTTTTCCAAATCGCTGTGAACGTCCTAACAAGAGGTATTCGTACCTGAAAATGTTGAATATCACATTGGTTTGGTTAAATTATCAAGATATACCCCAAAAACATTTTTTCAAAAGCAATATACTCGCATATTCAGTATAGATTGCGAGAAGTGGGGCGGATTTCAAAAGTGGCGCATGTTGTTTGACATTGTGTGCTTCGAAAGAAGATGTAAAAGACTCGGAAGTTATGTAAAAGTAATTATTTATAAAATTATAAGTACAAATGTAATGATTATCCTATAATTGTTTACATAGTTCTAGCATAATATTGTCAATGGCGAAGGGTTTGCTCGCCGGTCCAGTAACGCTGCTTTTAAAGGGAATGTTTCATCTTTCTGAAAGTTGTCAAATATACGCTAGTTGTAGTCGAAAATATGAAGCAAGTGCTGCTGTAAACGATGGTGATATTTTTTCTCTCGAAAAGTCACTTAGCTTTATACAAATTACGTTTTAAATTTGGGATGATGACGTCATTATTGAGCTATAGACCGCCGCTGATTGGCTGAAAAAGTGGGATTGGCTGAAAAAGTCGCTGTCAGCCAATCAGCGGCGGCACTAGCCTAGAACCCATTTTGCAAACTATCAATTGAATTGCTTAAAAACGGATAAGTTTTGGGGAAAATGACCTTAGTATTTTCGACATTTCAATAACGGCCAAAGATAATGGCTATCTCAGTTCAAAACCAATACAAAGGTGAAACATTCCATTGAATACATGCTACCAATATGAAGCTTTTCGACAGACAAAATTTTCGACAAAGCACCAAAGTTACAGCAGGCAGCAGATTTAGATCGGAAACGATTTGCAGGTATGTACAGTCGGTCTCATAATGATCTTCCCTTGCCACCACGTGGCGCTACGGTCGCGATAGGCACAACAGATGTGGTTTCCTCACCGTAGGTTGGTACCCATTATGGCTGTCTGGCAGGTGCGTGACCTGGGGAGGGGGAGGGGAGGGAGTGTGGGGCGTTGTCGGAATGTAATGCGCCGCGGCCCGGGTGGTGGTCAGGGCCGTCTGTCTCGAGGGTCAAGAGGTCGCCTGTCCTGAGCTGGCAGAGACCCAATATTGGAGGCTGAATAGCAGTGCTCCTCACGTAAGCCCAAACAGCTCAGTCGGTATATAATGCGCCGCGGCCCGGGTGGTGGTCATGGCCGTCTGTCTCGAGGGTCAAGAGGTCGCCTGTCCTGAGCTGGCAGAGACCCAATATTGGAGGCTGAATAGCAGTGCTCCTCACGTAAGCCCAAATAGCTCAGTCGGTATAGCTGTCTACTAGCGTATTCGTAGATGGGTCGTGGGTTCGAACCGCGATGGCACCAGGCGATTTTACGTGTATTTCTTAATAATTCCACATGTCATGTGCAATGCAGAACCTCGAAATTACTAATGCAAACGTTCACCTGATGATTCTACGCGAAAATGCAGACAAATGCAGTGGGCCTCCTCGCACTGATATGTTCTCGTTACGCCGCTCCGTCCTTCACGCTCCACAAACACACCCGGGCGGGTTTATATCCATTAAGTTAGCGACAATATCTGTGACGACAGTATTTACAACCTTAGGTCTATGAAGCATCGCCAGGTGTGTAGCTGATAGAGCATCTGACTGGCTACGTGTTTAAATTTGACCTTGACCTTGAGATCAGGTCAAAATATCTACACTTTATTTTTTGGCGCAATGCAAATTTCTCAATCGTCGCAAGCGATACGACGGATAGCCATTTCCAAGACGACATCTGTGACGACGGTATCGGTCAACTTGAGATACAAATATTCGTCTTAAAGTATAGCTCGTGCAGTGTTCTATCAATTGCACACTTAGCGATGCTTCACAGACCTATGGTTTTCTTAAAACTGGTCATCACAGACATCGTCGCTAACTTGACATTCTAGGTCTGCGTATATTTCCAACCACAGTCCGCAACACAGCCTCGCCACACATGCGCATTGTTATTCCCCGATCGGCCCGTGTGGGTCAGACCAGGACGGAGCGGTGCAGATTCCACCAAGTATCGGCCGGTACCGGGCGAGCTGTCAAACCGGTCCGGCCCCGCCTCGGTGCGGGATTCAGCCAGCTATCGTTTTGCCCACCGTGGGAGACCCAGAGCTAGGGAAGATCATTATGAGACCGACTGTACATGTATTTGTGTGTGTACTTACAAACGACGTGAAGATGTAGTGATATCGGTAGTCATTCATCTGAAGCTGCAGCAGCTGAAACAGCAGCACATGGACAGCTCACTCAGATGCTGAGTAGCCGCAGCAGACTGTAGATCACTGGTGGTACAGTAAGACAGGTCACTCTGCTGATCCGGCGCGGTACAGTAAGACAGGTCACTCTGCTGATCCGGCGCTGTACAGTAAGACAGGTCACTCTGCTGATCCGACGCTGTACAGTAAGACAGGTCACTCTGCTGATCCGGCGCTGTACAGTAAGACAGGTCACTCTGCTGATCCGGCGCTGTACAGTAAGACAGGTCACTCTGCTGATCAGGCGCGGTACAGTAAGACACTCTGCTGATCCGGCGCGGTACATCTCCTGGCCAGTCTCGCATAGCAGGCAGCCAAAACAAACGGCACGTTGACGAGGAACACTAAAGGCGGCCGCTCACTAGGCCATTCGGCGCACGGAGGTCGCGATATCGCTACGACTTTCCGCGCATCTTTAGCGACATTCCGCCTTCGCGTCAGCCGAAACGTCAAAAATCGCGGACGAATGTCGTCGGCCGGCCATCTGCGAACCGGCGGAAAAAAGCTGATTCGAACGAGCTTTTTTCGGCGACTGAACGCCGCGGAGCCGCGGACAACAAAATTGATCAGGCTACAGTGGCGAATCTATGCAAGACAGAGGTGCACATTTTGCACAGCATGCTCTTGCCGCTGTGAAATTTATTATGGAAAAGTTTCGTGGTTCTAAACTTACATCTTCGTCGAAAAATGGCCATAATTAATTTACCTTGTGACAGGCTGTAGGCACAGGTTGCGACATGCTGTAGGTCGGCGGGGCGGGATCTCGCGAGCAGACAGCGCCGAATCCGCCGGAACAAGGACGATATTCAGCGGTATCGACGCGATTTTCCGAGGCGGAATGTCGCAGTATATCGCGCGCCGAATGGCCTAGTGTGCGGCCGCCTTAAACCAACATAGGCCTAGACGCTTCACCAAAACAGTGTAGTGTAGTGTTACTGAGTTATCTTGAACAATACAAAAAAGCATACTGACTTCCAGATTTGCAATATGGCACATTACTAAAAACGTGTTACCGCCGACATCGCCCTTTTCCGGTGGCTTAGTGGAGACAGACGCAGGATATGTACCTAATTTGTTTGGGACTTCTGTCATTTCTGGTCTTGTAATAGCTTACAATGTTTTCTGTATGCTTTTCGCTTATGTCTGAAGTGATTTGATTTGCTATTTACGCTTCCCGTTTGAGGACAACAGCGACCTGAAATACCATGCTGCTGCCGGACCCAGCGTCCAGCATCCAGGTCCAGGTCAGTGCCAGTCACGTCAGTGGTCAGTGGTCCAGGTCAGTGGTCAGTGGTCAGTAGTCCAGGTCAGGTCAGTGGTCCAGGTCAGTGGTCAGTGGTCAGTGGTCAGTGGTCAGTGGTCAGTGGTCAGTGGTCAGTGGTCAGTGGTCAGTGGTCAGTGGTCAGTGGTCAGTGGTCAGTGGTCAGTGGTCAGTGGTCAGTGGTCAGTGGTCAGTGGTCAGTGGTCAGTGGTCAGTGGTCAGTGGTCAGTGGTCAGTGGTCAGTGGTCAGTGGTCAGTGGTCAGTGGTCAGTGGTCAGTGGTCAGTGGTCAGTGGTCAGTGGTCAGTGGTCAGTGGTCAGTGGTCAGTGGTCAGTGGTCAGTGGTCAGTGGTCAGTGGTCAGTGGTCAGTGGTCAGTGGTCAGTGGTCAGTGGTCAGTGGTCAGCGGTCAGCGGTCAGCGGTCAGCGGTCAGCGGTCAGCGGTCAGCGGTCAGCGGTCAGCGGTCAGCGGTCAGCGGTCAGCGGTCAGCGGTCAGCGGTCAGCGGTCAGCGGTCAGCGGTCAGCGGTCAGCGGTCAGCGGTCAGCGGTCAGCGGTCAGCGGTCAGCGGTCAGCGGTCAGCGGTCAGCGGTCAGCGGTCAGCGGTCAGCGGTCAGCGGTCAGCGGTCAGCGGTCAGCGGTCAGCGGTCAGCGGTCAGCGGTCAGCGGTCAGCGGTCAGCGGTCAGCGGTCAGCGGTCAGCGGTCAGCGGTCAGCGGTCAGCGGTCAGCGGTCAGCGGTCAGCGGTCAGCGGTCAGCGGTCAGCGGTCAGCGGTCAGCGGTCAGCGGTCAGCGGTCAGCGGTCAGCGGTCAGCGGTCAGCGGTCAGCGGTCAGCGGTCAGCGGTCAGCGGTCAGCGGTCAGCGGTCAGCGGTCAGCGGTCAGCGGTCAGCGGTCAGCGGTCAGCGGTCAGCGGTCAGCGGTCAGCGGTCAGCGGTCAGCGGTCAGCGGTCAGCGGTCAGCGGTCAGCGGTCAGCGGTCAGCGGTCAGCGGTCAGCGGTCAGCGGTCAGCGGTCAGCGGTCAGCGGTCAGCGGTCAGCGGTCAGCGGTCAGCGGTCAGCGGTCAGCGGTCAGCGGTCAGCGGTCAGCGGTCAGCGGTCAGCGGTCAGCGGTCAGCGGTCAGCGGTCAGCGGTCAGCGGTCAGCGGTCAGCGGTCAGCGGTCAGCGGTCAGCGGTCAGCGGTCAGCGGTCAGCGGTCAGCGGTCAGCGGTCAGCGGTCAGCGGTCAGCGGTCAGCGGTCAGCGGTCAGCGGTCAGCGGTCAGCGGTCAGCGGTCAGCGGTCAGCGGTCAGCGGTCAGCGGTCAGCGGTCAGCGGTCAGCGGTCAGCGGTCAGCGGTCAGCGGTCAGCGGTCAGCGGTCAGCGGTCAGCGGTCAGCGGTCAGCGGTCAGCGGTCAGCGGTCAGCGGTCAGCGGTCAGCGGTCAGCGGTCAGCGGTCAGCGGTCAGCGGTCAGCGGTCAGCGGTCAGCGGTCAGCGGTCAGTGGTCAGTGGTCAGTGGTCAGTGGTCAGTGGTCAGTGGTCAGTGGTCAGTGGTCAGTGGTCAGTGGTCAGTGGTCAGTGGTCAGTGGTCAGTGGTCAGCACAGCATATTTGTGTTGCAATTCTACACTTTTGTAAAAAAATTGCCAAAACCATTTTTGGTCTCGATTCCTAGCATCGTGCACCGTAACTGGGAATATATTAATCCAGTTTTAACCGTGTTAAAACTGCAGGTAGAACAGGAGGGCGACGACGTGCGATGACGACGTCGCAGGTTTTACCTGCGACGTGTACCACTTCGTTGTGGTGAATGTGTTTTCAGTTAGGCTTGCTTCGAAATAATCATCACAAAGGTACAATTTTTCCTCTGCATGAATTACATTGGTTGTCGTTGAAAGCTAAATTAAATCAGATAATTTGTATCGTTATTGAACCGCCACTGTTTTAGTAACGAGAGCGAATAGCTGGAGCGGGCCGCGCTGCCGTCTCAGCTCGTCACCGGCAGTTCTCCGTGATCGCAACCGGCCAGGACGCGAGCCGTCAGGGGCGGATACAGGAGGGGGCGGCCGCCCCCCCCCCCCCCCCCCCCACCCCCTCTCCCTCCCCCCCCCCCCCCCCCTGCACCGAAGGCGCAGGGAGCCCCCTCCGCGCCGAAAGCGCGGAAGAGCCACGTAAGCAGACCAATTTCCGCGCAGAAGGCGCGGAAATAGGACCCTCTAGCCAGTGACGGCGCCCCTCGGGCCAGTGACGGCGCCCCTCTGGCCAGTGACAGCACCCCTCTGGCCAGTGACAGTGCCCCTCTGGCCAGTGATGTCGCCCCTCTGGCCAGTGACGGCGCCCTTCTGGCCAGTGACGGCGCCCCTCTCGCCAGTGACGGCGCCCCTCTGGCCGGTGACGGCGCCCCTCTGGCTAGTGAGTTGTACTTCAGGACCAGAATATCGACCTACTGGGACTATGCGAGACGTGGCTGAAGCCGGCCACCCCGGGCCGCCTCCTGGTGCTGCCCGGGTACCGCCTCTACCGCGCCGACCGACCGGACGGCCGTGGATACGGAGGGGTGGCTCTGGCGGCCAGGGACGGCCTCAGCGTATCTCCGCTGAAGGTGACCACCGCTGCGGTGCCGAACAGCAGACTGGAATGCCTGTGGACATTAGTCAAGCCCGATGCGAGGCGTCGTTTCATTTGTGGTACACTATACCGTCTTCCCAGGCGAAATGTTGCGGATCTAGAGGCGGATTTCTTGGACCTCGTAAATCAATATCAGCGCTTGCTCATAGATCATCCTACGACTAAGATTTTAATTTACGGTGATCTAAACTGTGACTTTTTCAAACCCGCCAGTGATCCTGCGAAACGCGTCTTGTCTGATTCTTTAGCCGACTACTTTCTTTTACAAAGTGTTACTGCGGCTACTTACTCTTCAGGTTCTCTGTTGGATGTAGTGATATCGAATTCTAGTCACTCGGTTCAACTTTGTACGGCTCGATTTTGCCAATTTAGCCCTCACAAGCTTGTGCTCGCTCGTATTGATGTTCCTCGTTTCCGTCCGCCGGGTCGTGTGGTTCGTTCTTGCTGTCTCCGCCGAATCGACCAAGCCGCTTTGAATCGTGACCTTGTCAACGCTGACTGGAGGGGTTTTCAATGCGCCGTCGGTTACTATCATGTGGGATAACTTTTTATCCACGCTTCTGCCCATTGTCGACTCGCACGCCCCCTTACGTACCGTACCGTGCGTATCAGGAATGTCCGCGCCCCGGCAGTGAGTAGTGAGACGAAACTGCTGATGTCTCGCCGCCGCGGGGCGCTGGCGGCCGGTGGTCACCGGTCAGCGGAGTACAAAGCTCTCAATCGTGCGGTGCTTTCTGCCATCAGGCGTGAGGCGTGTGACGATGTTCGGCGGCGGATTCGCGAGGAGGGGCGAGGCTCCATGTGGAAGGCGATCAGGTCGACTGTTGACTCAGGGAAGTCTGGCCGAAAGCTGCCCGATGCGACGCCGGACCAGCTTAATGCGTACTTTATCAGTGTGGAGCCGCGTGTGGCTGGAGAGGTGAGGGATATGGGGGAGACCGCAGACCTTCCGTGCCGCCTGCCGCGCGTCGGCGCCTGTGCTCTCCAGCTGGCGCCCCTGACGCTGTCTGAGCTGTTGGCGGTCGTTCATGGTATGAACGGGTCAGCTGCCTGCGGTGAGGACGGCGTCAGTATCCTCTTGGTCCGCCTCTCGTTTGAGGCGATCGGCACCGTGTTCCTGCATTTGGTCAACTCCAGCATCTCTCTCCCCGATGTCCCTGATTCCTGGAAACATTCCCTCGTCTTTCCCATCCACGAGTCCGGCGACCTATCCAATCCATCTAACTTCCGGCCAATATCCATAGTTTCTGCGATTGCCAAAATTGTAGAGCGGGCCGTTTACCAACAGCTCTACAGTTACCTTTCCATGAATCATCTCCTCGCACCCACTCAGCGCGGTTTTCGTCCTCGCCACTCGAGGGAAACCGCACTGATAACCATTTCTGACCACATCCTTTCCGCTAACGACCGGGGAGAGATTTCCCTCCTTTGCCTGCTGGACTTGACCAAATGCTTCGATGTGATAGACCATTCCAAACTTCTGACGAAATTACAGCTCTACGGAATTGACATCTCCTGGTTCTCGGCTTACCTTCGGGACCACACCCAGAGTGTCAGCTTCACTGACAACCTGGGAATTACCAAAAAAGTCTGCTCCACTTCCCAATGGCATCGGGGTTTTTGCAAGGCTCTGCTCTCGGTCCGCTGCTCTATTGCATCTTTGCCAACGACCTGAGCCTGTATGCCGAAGGCTCAGTGATCGTTCAGTACGCCGACGACACACAAATTTTTATTAGCGGAAAAAAAGAATTCAAAAACGTTGTCGCTCAAATGGAGCGTACCTTGGCCTCTCTTGATGTTTGGTTCCGAGCCGGCGGACTGAAAGTAAACGCCGGAAAGACTCAGCTGATGCTTTTGGGAAGTGTTCAAAATTTGCGACAAGTCCGGAGTCCCCAGCCTCACGGTGAAATTTCGCGATCATGATCTCATCCCCGTTTCGGAAGCAAACAATTTTGGTTTACTCTTTGATCGCACTCTCAGCTGGGACAACCACATATCTGCCAGTCACGAGGCACTGCGTTGGCACTCTCATCGCTCTATCACATCTTAGGAGCTACCTGCCACTCTGTTGTCTCCGCCCTGGTCAGCGCCTTGGTTCTCTCACAGAACCGTTACTGCATATCAGTGTACGGCAATGGTACACAGAAAAACTTATCCCGGACCCAAAACAATATTAACTATGCAGCAAAAGTGTGCGTGAATTTGTGTGCGTGTGTGTCTGTTTGTGAGCATGTTTTGTACCACCCTCCTCGTATGTTTTATCTTTTTGACGAGAGGCCGTAAGAGCCACAAGTTTATTGTGGATGGTTTCAATATATGTCTATGTCTATGACGCCGCCCCTCTAACCAGTGACGGCGCCCCCATGGCCAGTGACGGCGCCCCTCTGGCTGGTGACGGCGCCCCTCTGGCCAGTGACGGCGCCCCTCTGGCTAATGTTGGCGCCCCTCCTGCTAATGACGGCGCCCCTCTGGCCAGTGACGGCGCCCCTCCAGCCAATGACGGCGCCTCTCCGGCCAGTGACGGCACCCCTCCGTCTAATGACGGCGCCCCTCCGGCCAGTGACGGCGCCCCTCTGGCCAGTGACGGCGCCCCTCTGGCTAATGTTGGCGCCCCTCCTGCTAATGACGGCACCCCTCTGGCTAATGACGGCGCCCCTCCTGCTAATGACGGCGCCCCTCCGGCCAGTGACTGCGCCCCTCCAGCCAATGACGGCGCCTCTCCGGCCAGTGACGGCACCCCTCCGTCTAATGACGGCGCCAATCTGGCCAGTGACGGTGCCCCTCTGGCTAGTGTCAGCGCCCTCCTGCTAATGACAGCGCCCCTCCGGCCAGTGACTGCGCCCCTCCAGCCAATGCCGGCGCCCCTCCGTCTAATGACGGCGCCCCTCCGGCTAATGGACCGGCCCCTCTGGCCAGTGACGGCGCCCCTTCGACTAGTGACGGTGCCCATCTGGCCATTGATGACACTCCTCCGGCCAGTGACGGCACTCTTGCGGCCAGAGACGGCACCCCTGTGGCTAGTGACGACGCCTATTCGGCCAGCGACGGCGCCCCTCCGGCTAGTGACGGCGCCTCACCGGCAAATAACGGCGCCCCTCCGCCCAGTGACTGCGCCCCTCCAGCCAATAACGGCACCCTTCCGGCCAGTGACGGCGCGCCTCCGGCCAGTGACGACCGGAGGTTCCGTCATTGGGTCTCAGGCCTCGACAATCGCCATCTCAGACCAGCCTGGGGTTCCAGCCCAGACATGGCAATGGTTCTGGCAGGCCTATAAATATCTGAAGGGGCCTTAAACCATCTTAGGACCCCTAATGCCGAACGAGGGCCGACAGGGGACCCGCTCAAGCCGACCGAGTTCTCCTTCATGCCGATCGAAGCCCTCTCAAGCCGACCGAGGACCGCTCAGGTTGACTGTGGTCCCATCAGGCCGACCAAGTTCCCCTTCGGGGCGCCGGAGGATCCCCTAAACCGGACCGTGGGTCCCTCCAAAGGCCCCTCAGACCGGACGTAAGGGCCCACAGGCTGACAAAGGGCCGAGTAATGGCCCTGAAGCCGACCCTTTGTGAATTTCTGCGCACGCCACTGAGTGTCACTCATGGAAGACAGGAAGAACAATAGTTTCAGTGATGCTATTCCTTCAATTGAGGTAGAATGAGCATATCACTCCTGACGAGGCAGAAGCTGCCCTAAATGACTTTCCTGCTAAAAAAAGTTGTATGCCGAGACGGGGAAGCTCCTGGACTTACGGTCTATCCTATTCCTCATGCTGTCAGCCAAAGTTAAGCGCATAATTGTATTTGGTTCAAACCATACGTTTGAATGTGTTTCTGGTGTTGGCGCGCTTCCCTAGGCAGAGCTGTTGGCATGGACCATATCCGATCGCGCAATATTTGCTCAAAGGTTTATTTGAAGTGGAAAGCTTTAGGTGTCACAAACCTTCGGCGCGGTCCTCCCGCGCACTGACTTCATCTGACTCAGGCCGCTGCCACCGACGCAGGTCATCCCTGCCAAGAGTATCCTCGCAAAGACGTGGCTACGATGCAATTTGGACGAGAGGCGTCTCTCCGTCCTTATTGTCTACCGCTTCCATCAGACACCGCTTGACCAGGTCTAAGTAGAAACAGAAACCATCGGTAGGGTATTCAGGCACGTATCCAGGATTTCGTCCAGGGGGGGGCGCCTCGAAAGGGCTCCTTCCCGAGCGTTGAAAGGGCCCCTTCCCAAACGTTGAAAGGCCCCCCCCCAAAAAAAAACACGCATGAAAAGGCACGTTATAAGGCTGGAAAATGCAGTATGGCAGGTATGGCATGGGCCATACCAACGTTTAGGAGCTTGAGTAGGAAACTGCCACATCAACTTTGGAACCAGCGACACGAATTTGGAATCAGCTATACCAACTTGGAATATTCTTTTAAGCTCAAGAGCTGGAACTCTTAAACAAATTGCGCCGCGGAGCGGCGCGAAAATTTTGAGTATTATGCCCTGGGTTGGTTTCTCATCAATGCGTCGCATTGCGTATGGTGCGGACCTCTAAAATTGCTATATGGTGCGTTTAAAAGTGCGGGGGGAAAGTGCTAAAGTGAACTATTTTACCCAATAATATAGGAAAGTAGCAACATAACACATAAATGCGCCGAGAAACTGACCGATTTTTTCCCAACCCGCATATAATTGAATTTGTAGTTAAATTGCGCCGCGGAGCGGCGCGAAAATTTTGAGTTTTATTCCCTGTACAACTGTATTCTTACTGTTGAAAGGCCTTAGGTCCCTTCAGATCGTCTAGGGGCCCCTCTGACCTTCTCTACGCCCTTCCGACCTGTTCAGGGACTCATCTGGGATCTGCGAAACGAAAAGACATGATGTGGAGTGGGTGATATATATAATACAAAGAGGGCTTACTCCACAGGAAAAAATAAAATCGGATCTTTCGGGTATATTGTAGCACCCTGACGAAGGGTGTTACAATATACCCGAAAGCTCCGCTTTTAATATTTGTATTGTGGAGTAAGTTCTCTTTGTTTTAATCTTCATCTGGGATCTCTACGTGCTTTTACCCTTCCGGTCTCACCAGAGACTCCTCTGACCTTCCAAGAAGCCCCCCTTGTGTGTCAAGGGGCCCATTCGGCCTGTTCAGAGATCCTTCCGACCTGGCCAGGGACTGCACTGGCTGCTTTGTCGCCCTGCCGACATACTCAGGGGCAGGGACCCAATCCGCCGCGGATTGCGGGGCGCAGGGTACCCAAAATCCCCCCTCAAATGAAAATCCTGGGGAGGGGAAGGGTCATGTTGCCCCCAGATTGAACAGGCTAAAATCTGGGGGGGGGGCAAAACTACCCTTTGCCCCCAGGATTTTCGACTGGAGGGAATTTTGGGTACCCTGCCACCGCAATCCGCCGCCCCTGCTCAGGGGTCCCTCCGACCTGCCCAGGGCCCCTCCAGTCTGACTAGGAACTCATCCGGCATGTTCAAGGGGCCTTCCGACCGGCCCAGGGACCCTTTCAGTCTAGCCAGGGGCCCCTCCGACTTGCCCAGGAGCCCCTCCGATCGGCCCAGCGACTCTTCTGGTCGGCCTGCGCTGGCTGCTTTGTCGCCCTGCCGACATGGTCAAGGGGCCCTCCGACCTGCCCTGGAGCCCCTCCGTGCTGGCCATGGGCCACTTCGGCATGTTCCGTGGCCCTTCTTACCCGTCCAGGGGTCCTTTCGGTCTGGTCAGGGGCCCCTCCGAACTGCGCAGGGGCCCTTTTAACTTTCCAGGGGCCCTCTGGTCTCTCCAGGGGCCGCTGGTCTCTCCAGGGGCCCTTTAACCTTCTAAGGGGCCCTTCCGACCTAGCAAGGGACTGCGCTGGCTGCTTTGTCGCCTTGCGACATGCTCCAAGGGCCCTCCCACCTGCCCTGGGGCCCCTCCGTGCTGGCTAGAGGCTCATTCGGATGTTCAGGGGCCCTTCTGACCCACCTAGGGGCCCTTTCTGTCTGGTCAGGGCCCCTCTGACCTGCACAGGGGCCCTCTTAAATTCCCAGGGGCCCTCTGGTCTGTCCAGGGGCCCTCCAACCTGCTCAGGGGCCCCTGTGACCTGGAAAAGGACTGCGCCGGCCGCTTTGTCGCCCTGTCGACATGCTCAGGGGCCTCTCAACCTGCCCAGGGGCCCCTCTGTGCTGGCTAGGGGCCCATTCGACGTGTTCAGGGGGCCCATTCGACGTGCTCAGGGGCTCTGACCCGCTCAGGGGCCCTTTCGATCTGGCCAGGGGCCCCTCTGACATGAACAGGGCCCTTTTGAACGTCCAAGAGGCCTCTGGTCTTTCAGAGAGGGCCCTAGTGGCCCTAAAATGCCTCTGAAGTCCTCTAAACTCTCTAAAGACCACGCTTCGTGTATTAAAGAGCCTATGATACTGCGCTTCGCGCGGTCTCGTCGGCCCTTTTCGGCGCGCTGCGCGCGCCGGAAAGGGCCCTCGCGCGCCAAAAAGGGCCCTCCCGGCCTCCAGGGGAGGGGTGGGGGGGGGGGGGGGGGGCGGCCGCCCCCGCCACCCTCCCCTTGGCTACGTGCCTGAGGGTATTCATAGTAGCTGACAGTGATGCTGAAAGTGATCGAATAAATATGTTTGACAATGGGTGCTTGGTCACTAGGCGGAGAGGCGCCGTCACTGGCCGAAGAGGGACCATCACTGCCCGGAGGGGCGCTGTCACTGGCCGAAGGGGCATCGTCATTGGCCGCAAGAGTGCCGTCACTGGCCGGAGGAGTGCTATCACTGGCCATATGGGCGCCATCACTAGCCGAAGGGGTGCTGTCGCTGGCCAGAGGAGCGCCGTCATTAGCCGGAGGGGTCACTGCTGTCAATCCAGCAGTGGCGTCGCCACACAATTTTGAGTGGGGGGAGCCAAAGGTTTGGTGGGCTTATTGGTGGGCTTTAGTTATGGTGGGCTTTCGGACCTTTATACCCAAGTACTTTTAACCTGGGGCGTCGCCAACAGGAGGACTGGAAGCCGAGCCCCGCCAGGATCGCTCCAGCCCGGAATTCCCCCCCCCCCTAGTTCGCAGGATTTTACATTAGCCCTATGGGGCATAGGGCTAATGTTAAAATCCTTCGAACTGGAGGAGGGGGGGGGGGGGATCCGGCCGGAGCGATCCTGGCGGGGCTCGGCTTCCAGGCCCCCTGTTGGCGACGCCCCAGGTTAAAAGAACTTGGGTATAAAGGTCCGAACTATTGCAGCGGAGCTGCCTCGTAAGCCGGAAGAAGGCCTTGCAATCAAAGTGTCTTTAAAACTGAGGCACCTCTGACTTCTGAGCCAAGAAGCCTCTTACGTCGATCGTGCTAATGAAGTGGAGAAACAGACCGGAGATAGGAGTCAAGATATTTGTGTCGGGCAGAGACAGCGTGCATTTCGGCAGACCGGGGAGAGGGTCGGGTGGATTTCGGCAGGCCGAAAAAGGGACAGGCAGGGTGGATTTAGGTAAACTAAGGAGAGGGATGAGAGGATTTCGACTGGCCGGAGAGAGGGGTGGGTGGGTTTCAGCAGGACCGAATTCCCGGTAGATGCGTCGTTAAAGGGAATAGTTCACCTTTAACATGGGGTTTTGGACTGAGATAGCAGATTTGTAGAGCAGATCTAGAAATGGGTTGTGGTGAAAGAATTACCTCCATTCGTTAAGTAATTTCGGCACAGGACTAGTGGGATCAGTTTCATGCCTGCTGTTCCGGGCCACGATCGGGACATGAACGCTCGCCGCCGGAGGCAGGTATACTCTCTGGCACGTAGTCTCTGATCACGACGCCTCGTTAATATCCGCTCAGCCGCCCGGGCGGCGTGGCGGCCCCTTGTCAGAGACTACTTGGCGTCAGGCGGAGCGGGGCGGAGCCAGAACGCCAGCTGCTATCGTACGATTTATCGTGAAATGCAAAGATAAACTTACTTCTTTCTCCACATATATCCATCAGTTGTCCAAACCAAAGTCATATTCGTAGTTTTGAGCTCAAGATGCACCGTATGGTGGAATTTTAAGACAACTTTCAAGGTGACCTATTCCCTTTAAATAACTACATACCAGAGAGTTAGGTAGATTTCGACAGGTCAGAGAGAACAGAGAGGGAGGATTCGTCAGGCTAAAGAGTAGGGGTATATTTCGGCAGACCAGAGAGAGAGAGAGGTGAGTGACCTATCCGTGACAGACCTAGGCACATCTATGATCGCACTTGAATATACGTGCTACTGACGAAAATGCGTGCAACTGACGGACGACATACCTACATGTGAGTGCTTAAAAAAATATCCATTATCATTTTTCCTATTATAATTTTTTATCTCGAAAAGACAAACTGCAAATGGGTAAGCGTATGAGAATTTGCCATTTTTGCAGGATATTGTGTTAACCTTTGGCGCCCCTATAGACCCATTGCGAAAATGCCGACCCCCCCCCCCCCCCCCCCGGGTCAGCCGCCCCCCTTCGAAAAATCCTAGATCCGCTCCTGCGAGCCGTATACCTGGCAGCCTGCCAAACGGAGCCGCCTGGGGGAGGGGCAGGGGAGACAGCTGAGCATTAGTGGCCGCGATAACAACCAGCCTCATTACACACACTTTTGGATGCCCAGCACGGAGAGGCAGCAGTAACGAGGGGCTGTCGGACACGAGACTGTCGGACACTACTACTTAGTATTGGGACGCAGAGATAGTGACAAGAAAAATTATAGCGACAAAGAAAAGGTGAGAGAGCAAACGTGAGGTCGGAAAACGGAAGTAATTTCCGCCGCGACATACCATGTAATGATTGAAGGGAAAAGATGCAAGAAAATGGTCAAAACCATGAGTTGCATTCCAACGGAATCCAGATAAATGGTAGAATCGTTAGTGTAGCATCAATCAAATGGTAGAATCGTTAGTGTAGCGGTGCATCTCGGAATCCCGATAAATGGTAGAATCGTTAGTGTAGCGGTGCATCTCGGAATCCCGATAAATGGTAGAATCGTGAGTGTAGCGGTGCATCTCGGAATCCCGATAAATGGTAGAATCGTTAGTGTAGCGGTGCATCTCGGGCTCTGCAACAATGCAACAGTGCATCTCGGGCTCTGCAACAATGCATCATTTCAAAAATTGCAACAACAAAAATCAATCAATTTTTTCCATTTTCCCGTACAAACTCTTCTCTGAACCTGTTTGGGCCGCTGATTGCAATGGCGTTAAAATCAGCCCTCTATGATTTAATTTGCCACATTTAGAGCGTATTGCAACTTTTTGCAACAATTTGCAACATTTCAAAAATGTACGTGCAGGGGTTTCTTGACCTCGCGGATCGATTTACGGTGACGACGATCCGCTGTTTCTTGTGGTTTTTGGATAACCCGCGAATGTGCGTGAACTCTTAAACAGTTGCAATGATGCCTCGCCCAGCCTCGTGCAGAATATTTGTTTGATGAGGCTGGCCATTCGTCAGTCAACATATAGGCCTCTCACTTCTCGGATATGAGGTATGGCATGATGGTATTTGGAGTTCGGTTAGTGGTGGACATTAGGACAGGGTCTCCCACGACAGAGCGTACCGGAGGATGTCCCGACAGATGATCCGTCGCGGCATCCCTTCCCATATCGGTTCCCGTGATCCGCCCCCAAAATCAGCCTGGCCCCAACAAATACAATCCATCCACTATCTCCCCGATCTTAACATGTTCCTCACATATAATGAATCGCTGAGCGTAAATTATTCCACTGGTCCTTAACATAATCGATTACTCTAGCATACAATAATTGATCCTCACTCCCATTTATCATACTTTCGAACACTAATCCGAATGCACGGGTTGACCCCCCGATCCCTCCCTCTTCCGTCTACTGCCCTAAAGTGGTCCTAGTTCAAAATTGTAGAAAAATTAGATTTAATTTTACCCCTGGGGGTATTTCCCCCCCCCCCCCCCCTCGAGGTCGGCGACCACAATGGATTTTGGGCCGCTGTATCGTGCACGAGACCTGCGAGTATCAAGTCTGTGTCACTAACCGTGTGACCTGAGGCGGCAACAAAACAAAATGATGGCGCCCACTTTTTGGCACGTGGCACGTGCCACCTGGCATTGATTGACCGGCAAATAGTACCCGTTTTATGTCCCCTGTCCCCGTTTATCTGCCCCCCCCCCCGTTTTGCCGCATCGAACGGTGCCACACGCTTCGAAATTGGCCCGGCCGTTTGGGCTCCACGTGCCAATATGCTCAGTCGGACACACACACACACACACACACACGCACCTACACACACACACACACACACACACACACACACACACACACATACACACACACACACACACACACACACACACACACACACACACACACACACACACACACACACACACACACACACACACACACACACACACACACGCACCTACACACACACACACACACACACACACACACACACACACACACACACACACACACACACACACACACACACACACACACACACACACACACACACACACACCACACACACACACACACACACACACACACACACACACACACACACACACACACACACACACACACACACACACACACACACACACACACACACACACACACACACACACACACACACACACACACACACACACACACACACACACACACACACACACACACACACACACACACACACACACACACACACACACACACACACACACACACACACACACACACACACACACACACACACACACACACACACACACACACACACACACACACACACACACACACACACACACACACACACACACACACACACACACACACACACACACACACACACACACACACACACACACACACACACACACACACACACACACACACACACACACACACACACACACACACACACACACACACCACACACACACACACACACACACACACACACACACACACACACACACACACACACACACACACACACACACACACACACACACACACACACACACACACACACACACACACACACACACACACACACACACACACACACACACACACACACACACACACACACACACACACACACACACACACACACACACACACACACACACACACACACACACACACACACACACACACACACACACACACACACACACACACACACACACACACACACACACACACACACACACACACACACACACACACACACACACACACACACACACACACACACACACACACACACACACACACACACACACACACACACACACACACACACACACACACACACACACACACACACACACACACACACACACACACACACACACACACACACACACACACACACACACACACACACACACACACACACACACACACACACACACACACACACACACACACACACACACACACACACACACACACACACACACACACACACACACACACACACACACACACACACACACACACACACACACACACACACACACACACACACACACACACACACACACACACACACACACACACACACACACACACACACACACACACACACACACACACACACACACACACACACACACACACACACACACACACACACACACACACACACACACACACACACACACACACACACACACACACCACACACACACACACACACACACACACACACACACACACACACACACACACACACACACACACACACACACACACACACACACACACACACACACACACACACACACACACACACACACACACACACACACACACACACACACACACACACACACACACACACACACACACACACACACACACACACACCACACACACACACACACACACACACACACACACACACACACCACACACACACACACACACACACACACACACACACACACACACACACACACACACACACACACACACACACACACACACACACACACACCACACACACACACACACACACACACACACACACACACACACACACACACACACACACACACACACACACACACACACACACACACACACACACACACACACACACACACACACACACACACACACACACACACACACACACACACACACACACACACACACACACACACACACACACACACACACACACACACACACACACACACACACACACACACACACACACACACACACACACACACACACACACACACACACACACACACACACACACACACACACACACACACACACACACACACACACACACACACACACACACACACACACACACACACACACACACACACACACACACACACACACACACACACACACACACACACACACACACACACACACACACACACACACACACACACACACACACACACACACACACACACACACACACACACACACACACACACACACACACACACACACACACACACAACACACACACACACACACACACACACACACACACACACACACACACACACACACACACACACACACACACACACACACACACACACACACACACACACACACACACACCACACACACACACACACACACACACACACACCACACACACACACACACACACACACACACACACACACACACACACACACACACACACACACACACACACACACACACACACACACACACACACACACACACACACACACACACACACACACACACACCACACACACACACACACACACACACACACACACACACACACACACACACACACACACACACACACACACACACACACACACACACACACACACACACACACACACACACACACACACACACACACACACACACACACACACACACACACACACACACACACACACACACACACACACACACACACACACACACACACACACACACACACACACACACACACACACACACACACACACACACACACACACACACACACACACACACACACACACACACACACACACACACACACACACACACACACACACACACACACACACACACACACACACACACACACACACACACACACACACACACACACACACACACACACACACACACACACACACACACACACACACACACACACACACACACACACACACACACACACACACACACACACACACACACACACACACACACACACACACACACACACACACACACACACACACACACACACACACACACACACACACACACACACACACACACACACACACACACACACACACACACACACACACACACACACACACACACACACACACACACACACACACACACACACACACACACACACACACACACACACACACACACACACACACACACACACACACACACACACACACACACACACACACCACACACACACACACACACACACACACACACACACACACACACACACACACACACACACACACACACACACACACACACACACACACACACACACACACACACACACACACACACACACACACACACACACACACACACACACACACACACACACACACACACACACACACACACACACACACACACACACACACACACACACACACACACACACACACACACACACACACACACACACACACACACACACACACACACACACACACACACACACACACACACACACACACACACACACACACACACACACACACACACACACACACACACACACACACACACACACACACACACACACACACACACACACACACACACACACACACACACACACACACACACACACACACACACACACACACACACACACACACACACACACACACACACACACACACACACACACACACACACACACACACACACACACACACACACACACACACACACACACACACACACACACACACACACACACACACACACACACACACACACACACACACACACACACACACACACACACACACACACACACACACACACACACACACACACACACACACACACACACACACACACACACACACACACACACACACACACACACACACACACACACACACACACACACACACACACACACACACACACACACACACACACACACACACACACACACACACACACACACACACACACACACACACACACACACACACACACACACACACACACACACACACACACACACACACACACACACACACACACACACACACACACACACACACACACACACACACACACACACACACACACACACACACACACACACACACACACACACACACACACACACACACACACACACACACACACACACACACACACACACACACACACACACACACACACACACACACACACACACACACACACACACACACACACACACACACACACACACACACACACACACACACACACACACACACACACACACACACACACACACACACACACACACACACACACACATATATATATATATATATATATATATATATATATATATATATATATATATATATATATATATATATATATATATATACGTGTAAGCGGTCCCAAGTGAGGACCTCGACGTAACGCTACGAAGCGAGGACAGTTTTTACTACCCTTTAAACACATGGTAGGATTATTATTATATATTTTTTTTCTGAATCCTTGGGCTTCGTAGTTGCCAATGGCTGACATTTACAATTTATCAGTTTATCATAGACGGACCCGTATTTTGCTTCTTACTGAGGACCGGCGAGGTATGACGTCATGTAGTTGTGACGTCACGCACCGAATAAACACACCCAAAAGAGGACCTCGTCGACTTCTGGTATATATTTTCAGAAAAGAAAAAAGAAAGAAAAGAAAGAAAAAAAATAGAAAAAAAAGAAAAAAAATGCGAAGACCACGGTAATATTGCATAACCTGGAGTGCCGGAGCTGTCGTACTTTCAGCTGGCATTGCATCTGGTATCCATACTTCTGTCTGTCTGTCTGTGTGTCGGTCGGTTGGTCACACCCCGGGATTTGACCCTCGCCAGTGAATAACTCGTTGAATATCTCGGTGGGGTGGATGCCACCCCCTCGGTTTTCGAGAATAACTCGCGTAGTTATCACATGATTGTGATGAAACTTTTAGTACCCTACTGTTGAACAATTTGACATATAATCGTAAAATTTCCAACTTCTACTTCCCATAACCCGTGAGCTATGACCTGTTACTCAAGGTTATGTCAGGCGCAACTGGCGTCACGTAGTATCGCTGCTTATAACTTGTGCCGTTTTCGAGTGTTTGTTGCTCAGGAGTATATGCACAGGTGAAAACATGTGACATTTATGGTTTCCACTGAGATTGTGACCTCTTTTGACCTTTTCAGAGGTCAACCGAGGTCACTGACCTCAGATGACATGAGATGACTTTTTGGGCTCTGGCAGTTTCTAGGACATTTTGTGACGCTGATTTCAAATTTGGCATATATTTTACATTATTATATGATCCACTGAGGTCATGCACTTTCACAGGTCAACCGACGTCACTAACCTCCGATGACCTGAGATGACCTTTTTTGGAATCTGGTAGTTTCTAGGACAATTTGGGACGCTGATTTCAAATTTATCACCCATTTTGCATAACTATAGGCTCATTCACGATTCTAGCTCCTTTTAATTTCTACATATTCACGATTTGGATGACATCCAGGTCATTGACATGACCTCCAAGGTCACCTAATGACCCAGGACCTTAAAATAGAATATCACCGGCTCCCTCTCGTCACCAGCAACACGCTCGTTTCGTAATCGAAGCTCCAGCTCAATTAGGGGCGAAACGCCGGGGGTGACGTTTACCCCGCATGGTCACGTAGATATCGGACGCTGCACCAGGGGGGGGGGGGGGGGTAAAGTGTTCTGTCCTTATGGATAAGGTCGGGGACAAAATGCTCCTTCTCATGAAGTACTCGGGGGTCAAAATGCCAGCAAAAATCATTACTATGTCATTTCTGTGAAAATTTACTAAGCGATCATGTCCTTAGAAATACTGATGGTCAAAACCACTGCAGATGTATTATTCACTTAATCATCATATTCATCACGTCAGTATGTATGTACATTTACTGTTTTATTAGCAGTTGTGTTCAAGCCCTTGATTGCCAATAATAATAAATTACATTTTAAAAAAATCCGACGAGAAAAAAAAATCCGGACGATAGATTCAACACGTGGGTTCACTGAACCAAAAATGCACCTGGGTCTTCAAAAATGGCCTATAATAACATGATCCAGAAGGAATTGGGCTGATATCATGCGTATTCTCAGAATAGGAAGTATTTGAATATTTCCCCATTTACTTATAATGTGGAGGTCACGAAATTGACCCGACATTAAATCACCGATATTAAAAATCCGAGATAAACGAATTGTAGGTACTATTACCCTTATTAAATCATGTAAGTACCAAATTGATCAGCCAAAAAATGTGGCTGTGGTACGACCGCACACTTTTTTGGAGGTGGGGTCACGTGACCTGGCCTGGTGACCTGACTTGAGATGACCCGTGGTCAAGAATTTTACAATATGTGAACAATTGATTCTTAACAGCTGTGCCAAAAACGGCGGCGCTGCACGCAGACGTTTTTTTTTATATCTTCGAAAAACCTTAGGGGGTCGTCTAAACGCCTCACCCACGGCACGGCGCGGGAAATCCGGACAGTCGATTCCCCAGGGGGCGGGCTAGTGCATTTTCAATGGAGGTCCCCTGTCAGGACAGTAAATGAACTGTCCTGGGACCCCACCCCCTTAACTCGAAAACTAAAAGAGCTAGAAAGACGCGGAAAAAAAGTGTTCAAACGCTCTCGACAAGCACATTTGACAGTACTCACATGTTTTGGTCACCAGAGGTCATCAAAGGTCAGATTTTCAAGTTTTAGGACTTCGCTATAGAAACCCCCAGATATCACAGGAACTATGTAGCTAGGAACAAACGGAAAAAAGCAATAGAAAGCTCTTGAAAAATAAAATCGCCTTACTGTCCTAAAATTTGAGCTCAGGTCAAACGTTTAGGCTCCAGAGCTCATCAAATGTCAAAAAGGCTTAAAAAACGTTTATCACGAATAGCTTTTTACCTAATAACGACTAAGCAATAATTTTGACGCCATCGTGCTTGTCTCGTCAAAAGGCTTTGTATTATATTAGTCTTGATTAGGTCAGGTCAACTTACAAATGTGACCTCAGGTCAAGGTCAAGTGGTGGTGAATCAAGTAGGTCATGTTGCATATGGGAAGACGTGCCGCGACGAGATAAACACATTGGTGTCGGTTTCACTTATCTATCGTCATTATGTCGAGAGTTATTGACATAAAAATGTTGGTGACCTCGGATGACCTGGGCTGACCCTGTAGGGGTCCCTGAACAAAAATGGTACCTAGGTCATCAAGAATGTTCTATAATAACATGATCCAGAAGGAATTATACTGCTATCTTGCGTCTCCTGAGAATAGGAAGCATTTGAATATTTCCCCTTAGACTTATATTGGGGAGGTCACGAAATTAAACCGACCGGGGGGGGGGGGGGCTGATATTTAAAATCCAAGATAAACAAATTGTAGATATTTATTGACCTATTAAAATCCTGTAAGTGTAAAACCGATCATCCCAAAACTGTGACTGTGGTACGACCACAAGTTTGTTTTGGGAGGTGGGGTCATGTGACCTGGTCTGGTGACCAGATCTAAGATGACCCGAGGATTTTTACGTAATGTGGACAATTGATGCAAAAACAGCTGTGCCAAAAATGCCGGCGTTGCGCTTTGCCGTTTTTCCGCTATCCGCGAAAAACCTGAGAGGGTGTCTACCCCCCCCCCCCCCCCCCGCCGACACGGCGCTGGTTAAAATATAGGGATGATGTGAGCATGCAGCCAGGTGTTAGGGTATTCATGTGAAGTAAAAACAAATGACCCCAGCTGTGCTGGGGTCAGTTTTGTATGTTCCCTTTTGGTCGGGCCACTCAAAACACTTTACCACCCCTGCGCTGCACTGGCGAGGGTTAACCCTCACCAGTGCAGGGGGTTGGGGTGGATGCCATCCCCATCCCCTTGGTTTGGGTTAACCATCGCCAGTGCAGGGGGTTGGGGTGGATGCCATCCCCACACCCTGGGTTTTTCGTGAATAACTCGAGTATTTATAATCTGATTGCGGCGAAACTTGTACTATCGTACTTTTTTACAATTTGACATATACCCTAAAAATGTCGAAACTCTACCCCCATGATCCGTTACCTATGACCTGTTTCTCAAGGCCATGTCAAGCGTAACTTGCGTCCCGTAGTATCGATGTTTGTAACTTGTGCACTTTCCGAGTGTGTATTGTTGTTCAGGAGCATATAAGTAGGTGTAAACAGGTGCCATTTATGATTTCCACTGAGATCATTGCCTTGCAGCGTTAACTGAGTTCACTGACCTCTGATGACCTTGATGACACTTTTGACCTCCAGTAACTTTTATAACATTTCGTGACGCTTATTTCGAATTTGACATTGATTTTACACTAGTATGGGTTCTACTGAGGTTATGGCTTTTCACAGGTCAACCGAGGTCACTGACCTCCGATGACCTGATATCACATTTGACCTTTGACAGAGGTCAAAGGTCAACAGGATCCTAGAGTTAATAGAAACGCATTCCACTAACGACAATAAATGTGCTGGATTTGCGATCATGACTCTAGGTTGATTATAATTTAATATATCTCACACATATACAATTTGGATGATATGCGGGTCGTTGAAATGAGCTCAGTGGTCACCAAACAACCCAGAACCTAATGGGGCATCAATGGCTTGCTCTCATCACTAGCAACACGCTCGTTTTTTTCTTCAATCGAAGCTCTAGCACAATTTGGGACGTAACACCAGGGCGGGGTCGTACCAATCACCCGTCTACAGTTTGTTTGTTTGTTTATGGGCCAAGAACCATGTCCTCTTGGGACCAAGGCTCTAATTGTCTTGTGTCTAGTCTTGAGTCGTCAGTTTCACCCGTCTACAGTTTTGAGACGAGCGCGCACCAATGGTCACACCTACAGGTTACCCAAACAACATTTATCCGCCACCTCGCGCTCGCAAAAACTGGAATGTGTACAGTGGGATTGTATTTGTCGTATCCTGACTGTATTTGTATCACCACATCGTTTTTGCTGAGGTGACTCACCATACAATTGCGAATCACCAATGATAAATACAGTCCGATCTTCATCACAAGTGCCTCCATCGTTTCCTTTCGTTGACATACAAACAGCTCAAACATTAGCAAAGACAACCGCACTTAAAGGGAAATAATTACCCTTTTCCACAAAAATGGAGTTATTACTTGAAATCACCAGACGAAACCAAAATATATTGTAAATTGATCACATTTGGCATACAAACATTCCAATCGAAAGATATTTCAAGTTAAAGTTGATAAGCGTGCCATGCTTATAACGGTCTGTACTTAGCAAGTACTTGTTAACGAATGCACTGTCCGAGCTAAAATTAACCTGCCTACGCATTGCTATTTATCATGAATATAAAAAATATGTTTCATGCACACTGGCGGATCCAACCTCTCTCCGTGGGGAGGAATCTTTTCCTGGCAAAAAGGTACCCCATTTTTTCTCCGCGGATTTGGGCCGGTCACCTTTTTCTTGGGTATTCGAGCTTAAGAAATTCACTTTTCAAATTCACACAAATTGATTTTGTGGATTTGTTTAAACAAAAAATATATACTTGTATTTTTGGGGGTCAAAAACACATTTCGAAAATCCGAGACAGCCATTTTGAGGAGAATGTGATTTCCTTCTTTTGACGTTTTTGTTTGCAATTTGCTTCAAAACTCTATTTTCTACGATTGTTCAAACATTGATCGTTTTTCAACCAAAAATGGCATGGCATGACGTCATTGAAACGTCATTATCTCCCAAAATCCTGCATCAATTTCATTGGAATTTGATGTGAAGTTGTAGAATTGATGCAGCATAAGGTACTGAAAGTTTGACTTTGAAATCTATCATAGTTTTCAAGTTATTGAGAAAATCCGGGAGGGGGCAGATTCTGCCTCCTCCTCCCCCCCCCCCCCCCCCCCGGCGGGGCGCGGGTTAAGTGTCACCGTGAGCTGCTTGAATTGCATCAGGTGTGCTGTTTTGTCTATCATTGAAAGATAGGGATATATACAAACTTCAAATTCAATCACTCGAGAGAAGAAACCAAATCAGTTTTCATGAAACTTTCTGCTAAGATCATTGTTTTTCACGTTCAGTGCAGGGAACGCGCGGGAGGGGGGACATACTTGTATTGAATGCCCCTCCCAGATTCCTGGGGGGAATTTTCCCCTAATGACCTCCCCCCATGGATCCGCCAGTGCCAGCAATTACCGCCAAGCAGAGCCTCTGCCAGACATTTTTCAGGCAATTCATTTTCCCATTTTACAAATTTGTATAAGCAATTGCGAAAGTTGTGTCATGCCGCGAAGCGGCGCGAAATTTTCCGTTTTTTTGTGTGAATAGCTGGATTTTGGCTGCTGCAAAGGCAATTTTTACGATTTTACGATAAATCGGGAACGCGCGCAGGGGGGGGGCATACTTGTATAGAATGCCCCTCCCCCCCAGATTCCTGTTGGGAAGGAGGGCATTTGCCCCTGATTCCCCCTTCCCCCTGGATCCGCCAGAATTCATGCACTCTACCTTTTGCGAAAATGTACCAAACTTCTATGAGCAATCAACAAGCATTTTAAAAAGTGCATTGAAATAGTCAGTTTGGTTTGGCCCCGGACGGCGACCTATTTAGTGCTCTAGACTTATTTTTGGAAATCAATTCGATGTTTTTCTCATGCATTTTCAACAAACAGGTATTCAATACATTATAATGCTCACCTGACACATTTATCTGAACTGATTTCCCATAATTAACCAATAAACATTTCAGAAAACTGTGATGCATCCGGCGGATTAACTTGGCCCCCTACGACGACGTATTTAGTGTATGCGATTTGTTGAGAGGTGATTCAACGAGAGGTATTCAACGTTGAACAGATTGAAACAAAAGCGCCAGATATGTCACGCTCCCAATAGTGGTCCGATAAATGTTCAAGGGTGGCCACAGTTTTTGTGAGGTGATCCCGCCCCCCCCCCCCCCTTCGAACCCAAGGGGACGGATAAATTACAGTAAATCATGCGCGCCACACTGAACCCGCCGCCGGCTGTTAAATAGGGAACCGCGCCGTGTCGGGGACAGCAATGAGCTACAATTGCCATAACTGAAACAGCGGACAGCCATGTTGTTTGTGGGTACTCGTCCGTAGTAACATAGCTTTACCAGCAGTGGTCGCTTTAAAAAAAAATGTTTATAGATATAGCGACTATAGCTGCTGACAAAAACATCATGGGTTACGATCTTGCGGCCCTGTGTGTTTCTGGCAGACATCGTGTCGGGACCGTAAGGCCACAGTGGATATCTGGGGAAAATCAGGCGTATTGGTCGATGATCGCACCCAACGACCTATTCAGCATGACCATTTACTGACACACGACGTAACACTGCGCTAACAATTGGCAACACAGTAATACAATATTGGCGCAGATCCCCGGCCGCTACCCCTGGACATGCGCCGTGTCGGAATCAAGAGCGCCGTGACAGATATTAAGCTTGTACCTACTTACATACTTGCACGGACGCTTCTGTTAGTGAACTGAAACTACCTTTTCTTCGATGTTACATTGAGCAGCCCAGCGCCATTTTTTTAGAGCACTGTTCATGTTGCGAGGCTGGCGGCCGCCGTTATCAACGCCGTAACATGTCTCACTTCTATCTGTCAGTGACATCGATGTAGCATCGGATCATTTTGGTGGTTGGTCGTAATCACTGTAGGTGACGGTGGAATGGAGACTCCGCATCATTGGATCGCGCACCAGCTCTCCCACCAGCTCGCGTAGCTGGCTGGCTGGTGATCGCCATCATCCACAGAGTATGCGCGATGTTGGGCATATATCGTCCCGCAGTGGAGGCCGCACGCAACCGCTGCGCCGCGCTGGTCCGGTGTGTCCAAGCCGGTGGCGGTACCGGGGGACAGGCGCCTGAAGCCGAGTCTTGATCCTTACTCTCGGCATTGCTCAGCTCACCATGAAATGGGAAGACACGACAGTATAGTCAGAAACACTGGACGTGAACAGTGAGCATGCATCAGAGTCAAACAGATCACCCCATGTGGCACACATGTCCATGAAGACGGCAACGTATTCGTATTCAAATACGTATTCAAAGTTACTCCGATTTCGCCCAAACTTGCACACGATGAGCCCAATGGCGTCAGTACACAGTCTATGAGTTATACGCGCATATCATAAACCGTTTGACCTACAGAGGTCACAATAGGTCACAAATGTCAAATACGCTTCTGCTAGTGAACTGAAACTACCTTTTCGATGTTACATTGCGCGGCCCAGCTTCTCGCCTAATTGACATAGAGAAACGATTCAAAAGCCAAAATACTCGGAACAGGGTGAGGGAACAGGGATCATGCACAAACCGAGCTTCGACCATCCCGGGTCACTGTTTGACCTCAGGTCATAAATACCTCTTTTTCAATGGATGATTTAAATGGGTAATATTTGCGCGGTACCCTGTAACATCTCAGAAAACGCACTTATATCTGCAATTGAGCACATAAGCATCGGCAATTTGAGCACATAAGCATCCCAATCGTGAAACACGCAAGACGTGGCCCCTCAAGTTCATCGTTTGACCTGAGGTCACAAAATAAGTTACCATTATTGCCTATGGGAGAATGACGGGGCACATCATAATGTTTTCCCAATTTTACCAAATCACTTAGAAAAACCATTCCACCACCACCGCCTTCCCTTTAACACACTGAACGTGGAAACGCAATAATTGACCCCTCCAGGTCACCATTTGACCTCAGGTCACCTGAAAAAGCACTAATATCCATTTAACGAGTCGTCCAAATACGTATCAGTTGCTTACCGGCCGTTTGTGTTCAAACTTATACGAAATGTTGGTGTCTATGAGTGTATTCGAAGCCTGAAAGTGAAAGAGAAATATTTAGCCGATGAAACGACTTCGGTAAATACTTTAGGGAAAAAGTTATGCGGTACCCGATATTTGACCATGGGGCACTCTTTGTCCTTCCGAGGTCAAACAATTGACCTCAGCGATAAATGCTTTCATGTTTCGAATACACTCATAGACACCAACATTTCGTAGAAGTTTGAACACAATCGGCCGGTAAACAACGAATACGTATTTGGACGGCTCGTTAAAGAGACACTCCCACCTTAACATTAGTTTTGAGTTGAGGGCTAGTAAACGTACTACCCCGTCGTAACCGGGCTAGCAGGCTTTGACTAGTTCATGGTTTTTGGGCTGGTAAATTTTGCCAGGTCCCTAGTAAAACTGGTGGTAATACCCCTAGTACGTTTTACTAGGGGTGGTTAGTAAAGGCCTCATAATTTTGACACTAGCCCAAAACTAACCACCCCTAGTAACTTGTTCTCTCAGTGTAGGTGCATGTGTTGCATGCCACACGAGAGCAGTGCATTGGGGTAACGGTAACGGCTCCCTTTATTCGTGGCTGAATTTCACTTTTCCTGCTGTATTTTTTGGTATATTTGTATCACCCACGATACTTACTAAGCTCAGCTATCTCCTGGCTTGTTTCTTCAATCGATAAACTTGCTTTTCTTGCGAATACAGATTGTTTTAACCCGGCAGTCACTGGGGTATTTTATGTAACACGACTCACTGGGGGAGGGGTTTAGCCCTCCCTGGTATCTTCAGAACCAATGATCGCAGCGGGACGCGCAAGACGGCATTCGAAAGCATTCAATGAGATAAACCTAACACACACACACACACACACACATACAAACTTCAAATTAAGGTCATATGTCAGGTCACGGTCAAGTCGAACGTCAAAATCGAGGTATTTGGGTTTATGGAACATACTTGCCATCCATAGCCTTCGATTGCGCCCATGATCACCCAAACTGCTGTCAAACGTATGATACACATCTCACATGAGCTAAAGTGAGATTGTTGGAAAATATCAAGGTCAAGGTCAGGTCACAAAAGGTCACTATACACAAAATATATACGTCATGTACGCCATGCGTCTACGTCGTGCAGCACATGTTTTATGGATGCTTTTACGCGTATAATTCGATAGTGATAGTCATTTTACTACCTGACTTAATTTACGTGAAGTTAGTGTCAAGTTCAGGTCAAGTTCAGGTCACTGAAGGTCAAAATTTGAAATAGATAAATCTAAATGAAAAAGGCATGTTTCTATATCAGTTTTGTCTCAGAAATACAGTGCTGGCATTTATTTGGAATTAAAAAAATACAATTTTGGGGGTCAAAAACCAACATTTTTAACATTTCGAGATAGCTGGTTTGTAGCCCTTGCAATGTTCTACCTTTTGTATTGCATTTTTCTTCAAATGTAGCATTTGTACCGCCTGCCAAAGTCTAACACTGATTTTTGTGTTAAAAAAAAAATCACTATATCTCAAATATTTTCTGACGAAATTGCTTCATGTTTACACAAAATGTGTAAAAATGGTTCCGAGAAAGGTACTGAAAGTTTGGCGTTGATACCTGTATTATTTTGTTATATATTTGCAATATTCTTTAGGGGGGAACTAACCCCCCCCCCCCCCCCTCCCCCAGTGACTTGTGGGTTAAAGGGAAATAATGACCATTTTCCACAAAAATGGAGTTAGCACTTGAAATCGCCAGACGAGACCAAAATATATTGTAAATTCATCACATTTTGCATGAAAACTTTCCTACCGAAAGATATTTCAAGTTATAGTTGATAAGCGGTCCACACTTTTAACGATCGGTACTTGCAAGTACTTTTGGTCCTCATCAAACTGCGGGCTTTTCCCGTATTGCTTTTTTACGCAATGGAGTGGAAAATATATTGTGCGTTCTGCTTGTTGCGATTATATGCCCGGCGATCTTCTAAAACTAACAGCGATTGGAAAAAGTGGCAATAAAATCGGAAGCTCATCGATGCACATCAACGGCGGCATAGTTAGTGCGACCCTCAATTTTTTGAAAATCGATTCATTTGTATTCAACATTAGGAGTTTTGTATAATTTGTCTGTGGCTGTATATAACACTATGCATTATATTGTCATGAAAAATAATAATTTTTCCCAAAAAAAAACTAACAAACAATAACACAAAACTGGCAATTAAATCGGAAGCTCATCGATGCACATCGACGGCGACCTGTTTAGCGTCGGCGATTTGTTTACAAAGTCATTGTCATGCTTCTCGGCGCACTTAACCATTTGTGGCGAGTTGTTCCTGATCAGTATACCCAAGTCCCGTAGCAAGCTTCGTTAATGACGTCACTGGTGCCATTATTGTGTAGCATTGCAAAATATATCTGATTTTGAGTTGAAAGCTAATTAAAGACTTATTCAATTTTTGTTTTTAAGTTTGAATTTTCTTGTTAATCAT
>JAXIVJ010010159.1:45000-48326 GCA_036785665.1 Chirona hameri
TGTGCGTGTGCGTGTGCGTGTGCGTGTGCGTGTGCGTGTGCGTGTGCGTGTGCGTGTGCGTGTGCGTGTGCGTGTGCGTGTGCGTGTGCGTGTGCGTGTGCGTGTGCGTGTGCGTGTGCGTGTGCGTGTGCGTGTGCGTGTGCGTGTGCGTGTGCGTGTGCGTGTGCGTGTGCGTGTGCGTGTGCGTGTGCGTGTGCGTGTGCGTGTGCGTGTGCGTGTGCGTGTGCGTGTGCGTGTGCGTGTGCGTGTGCGTGTGCGTGTGCGTGTGCGTGTGCGTGTGCGTGTGCGTGTGCGTGTGCGTGTGCGTGTGCGTGTGCGTGTGCGTGTGCGTGTGCGTGTGCGTGTGCGTGTGCGTGTGCGTGTGCGTGTGCGTGTGCGTGTGCGTGTGCGTGTGCGTGTGCGTGTGCGTGTGCGTGTGCGTGTGCGTGTGCGTGTGCGTGTGCGTGTGCGTGTGCGTGTGCGTGTGCGTGTGCGTGTGCGTGTGCGTGTGCGTGTGCGTGTGCGTGTGCGTGTGCGTGTGCGTGTGCGTGTGCGTGTGCGTGTGCGTGTGCGTGTGCGTGTGCGTGTGCGTGTGCGTGTGCGTGTGCGTGTGCGTGTGCGTGTGCGTGTGCGTGTGCGTGTGCGTGTGCGTGTGCGTGTGCGTGTGCGTGTGCGTGTGCGTGTGCGTGTGCGTGTGCGTGTGCGTGTGCGTGTGCGTGTGCGTGTGCGTGTGCGTGTGCGTGTGCGTGTGCGTGTGCGTGTGCGTGTGCGTGTGCGTGTGCGTGTGCGTGTGCGTGTGCGTGTGCGTGTGCGTGTGCGTGTGCGTGTGCGTGTGCGTGTGCGTGTGCGTGTGCGTGTGCGTGTGCGTGTGCGTGTGCGTGTGCGTGTGCGTGTGCGTGTGCGTGTGCGTGTGCGTGTGCGTGTGCGTGTGCGTGTGCGTGTGCGTGTGCGTGTGCGTGTGCGTGTGCGTGTGCGTGTGCGTGTGCGTGTGCGTGTGCGTGTGCGTGTGCGTGTGCGTGTGCGTGTGCGTGTGCGTGTGCGTGTGCGTGTGCGTGTGCGTGTGCGTGTGCGTGTGCGTGTGCGTGTGCGTGTGCGTGTGCGTGTGTGCGTGTGCGTGTGCGTGTGCGTGTGCGTGTGCGTGTGCGTGTGCGTGTGCGTGTGCGTGTGCGTGTGCGTGTGCGTGTGCGTGTGCGTGTGCGTGTGCGTGTGCGTGTGCGTGTGCGTGTGCGTGTGCGTGTGCGTGTGCGTGTGCGTGTGCGTGTGCGTGTGCGTGTGCGTGTGCGTGTGCGTGTGCGTGTGCGTGTGCGTGTGCGTGTGCGTGTGCGTGTGCGTGTGCGTGTGCGTGTGCGTGTGCGTGTGCGTGTGCGTGTGCGTGTGCGTGTGCGTGTGCGTGTGCGTGTGCGTGTGCGTGTGCGTGTGCGTGTGCGTGTGCGTGTGCGTGTGCGTGTGCGTGTGCGTGTGCGTGTGCGTGTGCGTGTGCGTGTGCGTGTGCGTGTGCGTGTGCGTGTGCGTGTGCGTGTGCGTGTGCGTGTGCGTGTGCGTGTGCGTGTGCGTGTGCGTGTGCGTGTGCGTGTGCGTGTGCGTGTGCGTGTGCGTGTGCGTGTGCGTGTGCGTGTGCGTGTGCGTGTGCGTGTGCGTGTGCGTGTGCGTGTGCGTGTGCGTGTGCGTGTGCGTGTGCGTGTGCGTGTGCGTGTGCGTGTGCGTGTGCGTGTGCGTGTGCGTGTGCGTGTGCGTGTGCGTGTGCGTGTGCGTGTGCGTGTGCGTGTGCGTGTGCGTGTGCGTGTGCGTGTGCGTGTGCGTGTGCGTGTGCGTGTGCGTGTGCGTGTGCGTGTGCGTGTGCGTGTGCGTGTGCGTGTGCGTGTGCGTGTGCGTGTGCGTGTGCGTGTGCGTGTGCGTGTGCGTGTGCGTGTGCGTGTGCGTGTGCGTGTGCGTGTGCGTGTGCGTGTGCGTGTGCGTGTGCGTGTGCGTGTGCGTGTGCGTGTGCGTGTGCGTGTGCGTGTGCGTGTGCGTGTGCGTGTGCGTGTGCGTGTGCGTGTGCGTGTGCGTGTGCGTGTGCGTGTGCGTGTGCGTGTGCGTGTGCGTGTGCGTGTGCGTGTGCGTGTGCGTGTGCGTGTGCGTGTGCGTGTGCGTGTGCGTGTGCGTGTGCGTGTGCGTGTGCGTGTGCGTGTGCGTGTGCGTGTGCGTGTGCGTGTGCGTGTGCGTGTGCGTGTGCGTGTGCGTGTGCGTGTGCGTGTGCGTGTGCGTGTGCGTGTGCGTGTGCGTGTGCGTGTGCGTGTGCGTGTGCGTGTGCGTGTGCGTGTGCGTGTGCGTGTGCGTGTGCGTGTGCGTGTGCGTGTGCGTGTGCGTGTGCGTGTGCGTGTGCGTGTGCGTGTGCGTGTGCGTGTGCGTGTGCGTGTGCGTGTGCGTGTGCGTGTGCGTGTGCGTGTGCGTGTGCGTGTGGCGTGTGCGTGTGCGTGTGCGTGTGCGTGTGCGTGTGCGTGTGCGTGTGCGTGTGCGTGTGCGTGTGCGTGTGCGTGTGCGTGTGCGTGTGCGTGTGCGTGTGCGTGTGCGTGTGCGTGTGCGTGTGCGTGTGCGTGTGCGTGTGCGTGTGCGTGTGCGTGTGCGTGTGCGTGTGCGTGTGCGTGTGCGTGTGCGTGTGCGTGTGCGTGTGCGTGTGCGTGTGCGTGTGCGTGTGCGTGTGCGTGTGCGTGTGCGTGTGCGTGTGCGTGTGCGTGTGCGCGTGCGTGTGCGTGTGCGTGTGCGTGTGCGTGTGCGTGTGCGTGTGCGTGTGCGTGTGCGTGTGCGTGTGCGTGTGCGTGTGCGCGTGCGCGTGCGTGTGCGTGTGCGTGTGCGTGTGCGTGTGCGTGTGCGTGTGCGTGTGCGTGTGCGTGTGCGTGTGCGTGTGCGTGTGCGTGTGCGTGTGCGTGTGCGTGTGCGTGTGCGTGTGCGTGTGCGTGTGCGTGTGCGTGTGCGTGTGCGTGTGCGTGTGCGTGTGCGTGTGCGTGTGCGTGTGCGTGTGCGTGTGCGTGTGCGTGTGCGTGTGCGTGTGCGTGTGCGTGTGCGTGTGCGTGTGCGTGTGCGTGTGCGTGTGCGTGTGCGTGTGCGTGTGCGTGTGCGTGTGCGTGTGCGTGTGCGTGTGCGTGTGCGTGTGCGTGTGCGTGTGCGTGTGCGTGTGCGTGTGCGTGTGCGTGTGCGTGTGCGTGTGCGTGTGCGTGTGCGTGTGCGTGTGCGTGTGCGTGTGCGTGTGCGTGTGCGTGTGCGTGTGCGTGTGCGTGTGCGTGTGCGTGTGCGTGTGCGTGTGCGTGTGCGTGTGCGTGTGCGTGTGCGTGTGCGTGTGCGTGTGCGTGTGCGTGTGCGTGTGCGTGTGC
>JAXIVJ010010160.1:0-5000 GCA_036785665.1 Chirona hameri
ATTGTTCACCAATGTACCGGTCAAGGGAGCTATGCAGGCGATTGAGTTCGCAATCAAAAGTATCCCCACTGAAGAATTTCCAGTGCCCAAGACGCACTTTATGAAGTTAGTCGAACTCTGCCTAGACTTCCAAGCTTTCTCTTACGGTGACGAGGAATTTGCACAAGTGAATGGCTTGGCCATGGTCCTCTCCTCTCAGTCCCGTGGCAGCTTGTCTATATATGGAAATGTTAGAAAGGGAACATTTCAGACAGATCATGGGTGCGGATGCTACATGGTTCAGATACGTGGACGATGTGTTCGTGTTGGTTCCTGAAGAAACGAACTTGAACGATAAACTTAAGAAATTGAACGAAGTAGAAAAGAAGATACAATTTACTCTGGAAACTGAAAATGATGGCACAATGCCGTTTCTGGACATTCTGATCGTAAAATTATGATTACGTTATGATGTATATATGACGTTAAAAAATATATAATAAAATACAATATATGACGTTACACAGTCTTTAGGAAGAAAACGAACCGAGAAGACTATATACACTATTTTTCAGCGCACAGTGAAAGGGTGAAATCAGGGGTAGTAATTGTTTTTTTCTTACGTGCATATCGCATATGCAGTGATGAATATCTGGACGGCGAAATTGAACATATTTTCGATTCATTCATGAAGCTTAAATATCCGAGGGCATTCTTAATTAGATGTCTACGAAAAGCAAAGAAAATAAGACAGGCTCCGGCGTCTACACGGACCCGGTCCAATCAAAGAATCATAGTGGCTCAGGCAGTGGCAAAACGCAAGCTATAGCAAGAGTTCTGAGGAAAGCGGGCGTGCAACTGATTGAAAAAACGGGTTCAAAGATCGGTGAAATGATCAAGGAAAGAAGAGGAACAGAAAGTAAAGATAGTGTTGTCTACAAAGTACCATGCAGTGGATGCTCGAAAGCGTACTTTGGAGAAACGTATCGGGGAACAAAGAAGAGGATAAATGAACATAAAACAGACATTCGCCATCACAGGACTACAAGTTCGTTCGTAATGCACATTGAGAAGCATCAACATCTGCCGGACTGGGATAAGACGGAGATCCTCTGGAGCGGCAAAGAAAGAAGCAAACGCAAGGCCGTAGAGGCGGCTGTGATCGCGACATTGCCCAATATTAATTATAAACGAGGGGATTACACATTAGCTCCAATACTAGCGAGGATTCTTTGGGAGGAACAGATTAATGTCATGTGATTTGCATTCAATTTTGCATTTAATTTTCAAACCTATAGCGCCGTGGATCGTCTCCATTGTATCGATTGTTTGTGTATCTTTTATGTACTGATGAAAATGTAATATCGAAACGCGTCTACATAATATATAATTATTTTATTGTTGTCCATTATTGCTCATATTTGTCGAGATGAACTATCAATATATATATAGATATAGATATACATATACATAAACATATACATATACATATACATATACATATACATATACATATGGGTCATTCCACGCCAACTCAACCAATGGTGTACACGGCACCCCCTCAGATTTTTATGAAATCAAGTTCAAGGGGGTTCTTCATATCCCTCATTCTGAATTTGTGGTCGAAACGGCCCTCCAACAAATACTTTGCCTGTTACAGTGACGTCATTTTGTGACGTCACAGCATGTTGGGAAAGTTTCCAAGCGACATATCTCCTAAAGTTGAGACGATATTTACAATCGGTCAACGCCATTCGAATGAGAATGGTCCATACCTTAACATAAGTACCAAACGAAAAATTGAATTTACGCAAAAATATATATTATATTTGGTAAAAATATATAATATATATATTTCCAAACTCAGTCACTTCAAAATTTTACAACAATGATATATTTGAATTCTTCGTGTCTTTTTACCCCTGTTAAGCTTTAAAAAATGTTTGAGATTTGGATTACAAGACCCTTTGCTAGCTCGTGTTCTTCTCGAATTCACGCCCTATACACGCGAACAGTGAGTCGTCCTGCACCGGCGGGCCGAAAAAACGATACGAAAACGACACGATGGATTCACTAATGTGGCCTGTGCGTTCTGCCAGTAGTATCCTTGTATAGCGTCCTGTACAACGAAAGCGTAATTCTCTGAAAAATCGTCCAATGCTATCGCCTCTTCGGTGTTGGATAAAGTGCCTTTTAATTGTTTGAGATATTTGCTTTGTGCGTGTGCAATGAAGTGATGGGACCGAAGTCGAAAGATGGAGCTGACTAAGTGTCTATGAACGCATCTTTGGCTTGACGCACAGACACGAGAGTAGTGCGATCCGTACATGGCTATTGGCTGAATTCGATTTCTTCTGCGTCATTCAGTTCTTCCTCCTCTTGTAAAAATGCTCGCAGATTTTCGTCGCCCGGACATTACTCACAATTTCCCAACATGCACGTTTCCCTATGAATGTCGCATACTGTTTTTGCTATGCAGTCATTTATGGTAAGAGTTGAACGGACTGATTTCATCATAAGCTTAGGATATTGGTGATGTACGCAAATGCAAACAGAATGCGTGCCGCTGGCTCCGGCCAAAACGCACCGCGGTGGCCTAAGGCTAGCAAAGACCGAAAATCCTACTGACTCTGGTGTTTCGGACTTATACTGCTGATAAATTTCACGTAGATTGGACAGCACGAGGCGCTTCTGCTGGTGGCGTTTTCCCCGTCAGGATCACGTACACTGACTGAGTCTTTTTGGCCAGGACAAATTCTACTGATATCGTCCCGTTCATAAAATTGTTGGACGGTATTCTTTGTGGCGTCTGAAATTGGTCACTGATGGCTTCTTTGCACCCGGAATGGCTAGTACACCCTCCGCTGCCTTCAGAGCTCGACTTCGTTTAACCATGTGCATTGTTGCGCCAAACCGTGCAGCAGTTCTTTCGATAGTAAACGGTGATAGCGTCAGGATCTGAAGCTTGATCGCGTAAGAAGTTTGAGGATGGTTGAATTTATCGGCAAGCTCGGGCATCATTGTTTCGTACAACTCTGTTTGGAATCGCTTCATCACTCCTGGGATTGTCTATGTCCGAATCCACTTCGACACCGTATGAAGCTGACAGACGTTTTGCAACCGCAGCTTTCACGGATGACAGCTTCCTTTTGCATTTCCGTTTCCGTTGATGGTCTTTCAACCCTCCTGAAACGATTGAGAATACTTAACTTAATTTCACGAAAATGTGCAAAACCGAACAGTGAACATCAAACCCTCGATTATAATCCGAGTTTTCACCTTTGGGGGAATTATCGTCTATACCTTATATTAAGGGCTCCAAAAAATGTATATTTTATAGTAGATCCGGTAGATCCCCTGTAAAACTACGGGAGGCGGATATGGGATCCTGGTGACACCCTATACAAAACATCGCCAAGATCTCTGATCACAGCGAATCTCGGACAATTTTGAAGACTGATATATGATGAGTTGATCCGGGATCCAGATCATAGGAATCAGAACCCTGGATCCGTTCAGGGAATCCACACACATGACTCGCTGCTGGTATACTTCTATTTATTTGTGATGTATTTGAGGCCACCTCTGAAAGTGATAATACCAAATGTGTATTTCTGCAATCTTCGACCCTAGCCTTATGTCTACGTACGATATTTGCAGGGGTCATCGCATACATGCAATGCGACCGGACAATATCATATTTATCAACAATTGATGTTTTGACATGACCCACCTGTTTTAATCGGAGTTCCACCGACAACGTCCATTATTTCATTGAGCTACTCAGTTGCAATTTGCTTCTCTGGCATTGCCTCAGTCTCCGGAGACGACGGCACTGTTGGGGTAGACGAGGAAGTATCTGCATCCTGAAGTAGATCTCTTGCTACAGACTGTCCAGATGGCCCTGGCTTGATTTCTTCGTCTCTTTTGGGAATATGTTTCCTGCACTTAGCACACACTCTATCACCTACTGAAAGAATGCCCTGCAGAGACTTGTGGGCTCGTATGTAGGACGCATTCACTGTTCTCAATGAGCTATAAAATGTATTTGTGTGTGGCAGATGGGAAGGGTTCGAACAAACTTTTGATCTTAAACTGTGTCTGACTTTCGATGTCTTCATATCACACAAATTCAGAGCAGCATATCATATGATAGCCAAAAGTCACTCGCCAGAGGCACACTGCACACGGCTGATCGCCCGACCGCGACCGCACGCACTGATGGAATGAGCTTGCGCCGTAGTCACTTCTCAAGTTCGACAGTAAACCGACGCATGACAACCTATCTGCCTCCCATAAACCCAACTCCCTGGGCTCTGCCAACGAGCCGGACCATTGTGGAATACGATCTGCGGTGTCGACTGTCCCCTCCCTCTACAGCCGAGAATCCCCATCCCCACTCCCGTCGGCGACACAGCCACGGCGTAGCTGGTCGGTACGGGACGACTCACCGACCGCGCGTTGGTAGTGAAGCCGAGAAGAACACGAGCTAGCTGGGGCTGGACTAGCTGGGTGTTGTAGTTCGCATCCCAAACATTTTTTAAGCTTTACAAGGGTAAAAAGACACGCAGAATTCAATTATATCATTGTTGTAAAATTTTGAAGTGACTAAGTTTTGGAAAATATATGTTATATATTTTTTCCAAATATAATATATATTTTTGTATAAATTAAATTTTTCGTTTGGTACTCATGTTACGGTATGGACCATTCTCGTTCGAATGGCGTTGACCGATCGCAAATATCTTCTCAACTTTAGGAGATATGTCGCTTGGGAACTTTCCAAACATGCTGTGACGTCACAAAATGACTTCACTGTAACCGGCAAAGTATGTGTTGAAGGGCCATTTCGACCACGAATTCGGAATGAAGGCTATGAAGAACCCACTTGCACGTGATTTCATAACAATCTGAGGGGGTGCCGTGTAAAATCGCACTTTTACTGGTTGAGTTGGCATGGAATGACCCATATACATATACATATACATATACATATACATATACATATACATATACATATA
>JAXIVJ010010160.1:7500-45000 GCA_036785665.1 Chirona hameri
ACCAGACATTGCTCCATTCTAGACCTTGTATTCTCAGACAACAGTGATCTAGTTAGTGACATAAGTATTTGTGCAGGTCTAGGAACCAGTGATCACAATATGGTTAAATTCAATATCTCATCAGAAATGAGGCCCAAAGATAACCTTATTATGGTTCCAAACTTCAGCCGGGCTGATTTTGATGGTATTAGAAATGACCTTGCACAGATAAAATGGAACGTTGAGTTGGCAGGTTTAGATGCATGTGAGGCCTGGAATGTTTTCAAAGCTAGATTAAGCCAAATTCAAAATCGGCATATACCCCTCAGGCACAAACGTAACAGAACCAAGGGCAATCCAGTTTGGCTTACCCCAGAAGTAAGGAGTGCTATACAAGCTAAAAGAAGTGCATTTGGCATTTTGAAGGGATCTTCACTAGATATAAATCAGAAGGCCTAGCAGAATGCAAGAAATTCAGTTAAGAAAAAGGTCAGAGCAGCTAAAAGGGCAAAGGAACTTGATTTAGCTAGACATTGTAATGCAGATAGTAAGAAGTTCTTCAGTTTTTATAAGTTAAGTACAGTTTCCAAAAATATAGGTCCATTTAAGGTAGATGATGTGTTAGTTAGCAAGGACAGTGAAATGGTTGAAGTGCTTAATGATCAGTTTCAATATGTCTTTACTATCGAGGACCAGAGTAGTATTGCAGCACTTCAGCCTGAGCTAGAGACAGAGGAGACTATAGGAGAGCTAGGTGGCATAAGTAGTGAACTTGTTCTAGAATATCTAAAGAAAGTAAGGCCTAACAAGGCAGAAGGACCTGATGAAATCCATGCTAGACTTTTAAGAGAATCTGAAAGGGAGTTGTCGGTTCCATTAGCCATAATATTTTCTAAATCACTTGCAGATAGTAAAATTCCACTTGATTGGAAAAGAGCAAATGTTGTTCCTATTCATAAAAAGGGAGATAGAAGTAAAGAGGAAAACTATAGACCAGTTAGTCTGACCTCATTAGTCTGCAAGGTGCTTGAATCAATCATCAAAGATAAGATTGTTGAATTCTTGGAGCAAAATGAACTCATCAAGGATACACAGCATGGCTTTAGGAAGGGCCGTTCTTGTTTAACTAATCTTCTGGAGTTTTTGGATGTTGCAACAGATAGCTTTGATCAGGGTAAACAGCTAGATGTAGCTTTTCTTGATTTCAGTAAAGCATTTGACAAAGTCTCCCATACAAGACTGGGGTTGCAACTTAAAATTCATGGGATCAGGGGCAAGATTCTGGATTGGATAGAAACGTGGCTTTCAGGACGCCAGCAAAGGGTTATATTGAATGGGTGCCAATCACAATGGAAGGAGGTTCTCAGTGGGGTTCCACAGGGCTCAGTCCTGGGCCCATTGCTTTTTATAATATTTGTGAATGCAATTGAGAACAGTATAGACAGCAAAGTCTTGAAATTTGCAGACGATCTAAAAGTTGTCAGGATTATTAGAGGAAAACATGATCAGGATGTTTTTCAATCAGATCTGGACAAGCTAGTTGAGTGGTCTGAAGCATGGCAGATGAAATTCAATTTGAGTAAATGTAAGATTATGCACGCTGGACGGGTTAGCAGTAAACATAGGTATGAAATGGGTGGGCAGAAAATGGAGCAGATTGAAAAGGAAAGAGATTTCGGTGTCGTGGTAAACAATAGACTATCAGCGTCAGACCAGGTTGTAGAAGCTAGGAAAAAGGCACTTAGAATGCTAGGGGCCATTAACAGAAATGTTTCCTACAAGAGTGAAAAGGTAATAACAAAACTGTATTGTGCATACGTTAGACCACATTTGGAGTATTGTGTACAAGCCTGGTTTCCAACATATGAGAAAGATTGCTGGTTGTTAGAAAGAGTTCAAAAAAGGGCAACAAAAATGGTTAATTGTCTTGGTAGTTTACCTTATGAAGATAGATTAAAGAAATTGGGTATGTTTTCACTTAGATATAGAAGGCTAAGAGGAGATCTAATTGAAGTCTTCAAATTTGTAAATAGTCAGCATTCTGGATATTTAAAGGGTATGTTTGAGTTCAATAGGGAAAATCGAGGTAGAGGTCATCAGCATAAACTCATTATGAAACAAAGTAGGACTAGGCTACGACAGTCATTTTTCAGTAGAAGGGTTGTAGGACATTGGAATATGCTACCAGGGGATGTCGCTGATGCAGTGACACTTGCTTCCTTCAAAATTAGATTAGATAAATGCTTTACAGAGAAGGGATTAGTTCATAAATACTCGTGGGATTAGCCTTCTTTTATGCAGGTAGAGTAAGGTGATTTGAAGGGGCGAGACTGGTGGAGGGGGGGGGGGTGTGGGTGTGGGTGGGGGGGGGGGGGGGGGTGCAACCTCGGATGGGCCCAAGAGGCTCTTTGTTGCACTTCTCTTTTATGTCTTTGTCTTTATGTCCTATATAACCTCACTCCTCTATAACCTCACTCCTCTATAACCTCAATATAACCTCACTCCTTTATAACCTCAATATAACCTTCACTCCTCTGTAACCTCACTCCTATATAGCCTCACTCCTCTATAACCTCACTCTTCTATAACCTCACTATAACCTCCCTCTTCTATAACCTCACTATAACCTCACTCCTCTATAACCTCACTATAACCTATAACCTCACTGCTCTATAACCTCACTCCTCTATAACCTCACTATAACCTCACTCCTCTATAACCTCACTCCTCTATAACCTCACTCCTCTATAACCTCACTCCTCTATAACCTCACTCCTCTATAACCTCACTCCTCTATAACCTCACTCCTCTATAACCTCACTCCTCTATAACCTCACTCCTCTATAACCTCACTCCTCTATAACCTCACTCCTCTATAACCTCACTCCTCTATAACCTCACTCCTCTATAACCTCACTCCTCTATAACCTCACTCCTCTATAACCTCACTCCTCTATAACCTCACTCCTCTATAACCTCACTCCTCTATAACCTCACTCCTCTATTCCCGCAGTCTGTAGTGACGAGTCGACAAACGCGCGGAAGGGCAAGACGGTTATGAAGGACTCAGAACGGTACGAGTCGGTGCGACACTGCCGCTACGTCGATGAACTGGTGCGGGACGCACCCTGGGAGGTGGACGACGCCTTCCTCGCCAAACACAAGGTCAGCCGGGCGCCGGCCGGTGTCGGGGTCGGGGCCGGTGTCGGGTCAAGTGTCGGGTCAAGTGTTGGGTCAAGTGTCGGGTCCAGAGTGCTGGAGACGCCGACCCACAAACACCTCGCCGGGTTTCACGCAGTCCTGATCTTGGCAACCTTTGTCGTCATCGGTGCGATGACCGGACGGTGCGGTGCATGGGTGCGGTGCTTAACCCGGCATTGACTGGGCTCGCAGTAGAACGCTATTGACGGGGGGTGTTAAACGCCCCCGGGTTATCTTCCGAACCAATTATCTCAGCGAGACGCGCAAGGCGGCGATCGAAAGCTCTCAATGAGACGAATCTAAACCATGCTAAAAAAAATGTCAAAGTGGGGTCAAATGTAGGTCACGGTCAGGTCAAAGGTCAAAATCGTCGTATTTGAGTTTATGGGCCATACTTTCCATCCAAAGCCTTCGATTGCGACCAGTTTCACCCAAAGTGCTGCTAAAGGTATGATACATATCCCGCATGAGCTAAAGTGAGATTGTTGGCCAAGGTCAAGGTCAGGTCACAAAAGGTCACTATGGTCAAAATATCTACGAGAGTCATCCAACACATGTCTTATGAGTTATTTTCCACATATAATTCGATAGTGATAGTCATTTTACCACCTGACTTCATTTACGTTAAGTAAATGACAATTTCAGGTCAAGTTCAGGTCACCGAAGGTCAACATTTTAAATTGTTAAATCTAAGCAAAAAAGGCATGTTTCTAGACCAGTTCTGTCTCAGAAATACATTGGTGGCATTTATTTGTCTATCTAGTCAATAAAAGGCCAAAAACGCAATTTCAAAATATGACCATATGTGTCATAAATATGACCATATGACCATATGTGTCATAAATATGTCATGAGTACCATACATAAGTTAGTAAAAAAATTAGTCATAAGTTAGTAAAAAATTGAGATATCAGTTTGAAATTTGGTATGGTAGTTGCCTATGTTGCCACTCATATCTTCATATACATATACATATACATATACATACATATACATATACATACAGACATATCTTCCGGTTTTTTTAATATTTTAGAAAATTTTGACTGATAATTCCCCCCCCCCCCCAAAAAAAAAAAAGTTTTTTTTTGGGTCAAAAACAAAAATTTCAGAAATCCGAGATAGCCAGTTTGTAGCCGTTGCAATTTTGTATCTTTTGGCGTTTTTGGATTGCATTTTGCTTCAAATGTGGCATTTGTACGGCCTGGCAAAGTTTAGCTGATTTTGGTGTAAAACTCGTGTGTAGTGACGTCACTAAATTCGCTATAACTCGAGAGAAGAAAAAACTTCGAAATTTCTTCATTTTTGCACACAATACGTAACCATGATGTATAAGAAGGTACCCGAAGTTTCACGTTGATAGCTCTATTAGTTTTTCAGCTATTGCGAAAATTCATCAGGGGGGGGGGCGTTAAACGCCCCCCCCCCCCCCCAGTCAATGGCGGGTTAAGCCATCGGAGCTTCAAACCGGTATCCGGACCTCCTAACAGCAGCGTCTTAAAGTGACTATGGCCGGCCGGGGTGGGGGTCTGCTGTCGCTGGGCGGCCCCGGTGTCCAGCGGGGATTCCCTGTCACGGCTGTTCTGTTGCTGATTGTCCCAGACATGTGCCCGAGCACCGAACAGGACGTATCGGCCACCATCGACACCAGTTCACCGCATATTGAGTGGGTGTCATCAATCTCAGACATGACCCGGGCACCGGACAGGACGTATCGGCCACCATCGACACCAGCTCACCGCATATTGAGTGGGTGTCATCAATCAGCGTCAGACCTCAGCCGAGTGGGGCCTCATGACGTTGAGCGTTACACAACATGGGCAATGGACACGAGGCAGGACTTGGAGTTCAGTCTCTGTCCTCTTCCAAACAGGAGTGCATCTCATGCATGCGCTCTGATGTTCCTTAGAGAAACCAAATCAATTCTCCCTCGCTTTCGATTAAGTACAAGGATACAAAGTAGCACTGTGCGCTATGAGAATACAATGCATATTGTAATACGAGGGGCTCATATAGATCGTTGCGTTCCAGCCAGTCTCGCCATGTGCTTCGCCTGAACTGGCTTGCTAGGTATGTGATTGCGTTCCAGCCAGTCTCGTCATGTGCTTCGCCTGAACTGGCTTGCTAGGTATGTGATTGCGTCCCAGCCAGTCTCGTCATGTACTTCGCCTGAACTGGCTTGCTAGGTATGTGATTGCGTTCCAGCCAGTCTCGTCATGTGCTTCGCCTGAACTGGCTTGCTAGGTGTGTGATTGCGTTCCAGCCAGTCTCGTCATGTACTTCGCCTGAACTGGCTTGCTAGGTATGTGATTGCGTTCCAGCCAGTCTCGTCATGTGCTTCGCCTGAACTGGCTTGCTAGGTATGTGATTGCGTTCCAGCCAGTCTCGTCATGTACTTCGCCTGAACTGGCTTGCTAGGTATGTGATTGCGTTCCAGCCAGTCTCGTCATGTGCTTCGCCTGAACTGGCTTGCTAGGTATGTGATTGCTTTCCAGCCAGTCTCGTCATGTGCTTCGCCTGAACTGGCTTGCTAGGTATGTGATTGCGTTCCAGCCAGTCTCGTCATGTGCTTCGCCTGAACTGGCTTGCTAGGTATGTGATTGCGTTCCAGCCAGTCTCGTCATGTACTTCGCCTGAACTGGCTTGCTAGGTATGTGATTGCGTTCCAGCCAGTCTCGTCATGTGCTTCGCCTGAACTGGCTTGCTAGGTATGTGATTGCTTTCCAGCCAGTCTCGTCATGTGCTTCGCCTGAACTGGCTTGCTAGGTATGTGATTGCTTTCCAGCCAGTCTCGTCATGTGCTTCGCCTGAACTGGCTTGCTAGGTATGTGATTGCTTTCCAGCCAGTCTCGTCATGTGCTTCGCCTGAACTGGCTTGCTAGGTATGTGATTGCGTTCCAGCCAGTCTCGTCATGTGCTTCGCCTGAACTGGCTTGCTAGGTATGTGATTGCGTTCCAGCCAGTCTCGTCATGTGCTTCGCCTGAACTGGCTTGCTAGGTATGTGATTGCGTTCCAGCCAGTCTCGCCATGTGCTTCGCCTGAACTGGCTTGCTAGGTATGTGATTGCTTTCCAGCCAGTCTCGTCATGTGCTTCGCTTGAACTGGCTTGCTAGGTATGTGATTGCTTTCCAGCCAGTCTCGCCATGTGCTTCGCCTGAACTGGCTTGCTAGGTATGTGATTGCGTTCCAGCCAGTCTCGTCATGGGCTTCGCCTGAACTGGCTTGCTAGGTATGTGATTGCTTTCCAGCCAGTCTCGTCATGTGCTTCGCCTGAACTGGCTTGCTAGGTATGTGATTGCGTTCCAGCCAGTCTCGTCATGTGCTTCGCCTGAACTGGCTTGCTAGGTATGTGATTGCGTTCCAGCCAGTCTCGTCATGTGCTTCGCCTGAACTGGCTTGCTAGGTATGTGATTGCGTTCCAGCCAGTCTCGTCATGTGCTTCGCCTGAACTGGCTTGCTAGGTATGTGATTGCTTTCCAGCCAGTCTCGTCATGTGCTTCGCCTGAACTGGCTTGCTAGGTATGTGATTGCTTTCCAGCCAGTCTCGTCATGTGCTTCGCCTGAACTGGCTTGCTAGGTATGTGATTGCGTTCCAGCCAGTCTCGTCATGTGCTTCGCCTGAACTGGCTTGCTACATGTGATTGTGCACTTGACCCCGCTGTCGCAATGGATGGTCGATCGAACTGCGCGGTTATGTTGCCGGTACTCGCTCGACCGGCGACCCATGGCTGCAGGTCAATCAAGGGTCACGGCTGAATCTTTAGCAGGTGTCTGTGCACACAGACGTGGACGGAGCGCACTGCAAGTACAGGGTTAAGCCCGTCTCGCAAAGTCAGGTGCCATAACAAAGCACAAGAATTAAGTCGATTTTGTGCGCGGAATATCACTAAGTTTGATGCATATTCATGGGATCAGTAAAACAGGTGTATACTGGGCTGATTGTCTCCATTTCGTCGCGTTGGTTGTTGACATCGGTTTTGAGCCCGGTAGATGCGGTCTGTGACGGTTTGATATGCACTGATGTCAAGTGATGATGTCACTGATGCGGTCTGTGACGGTTTGATATGCACTGATGTCAAGTGGCAGTGATGTGATGATGTCAAGTGATGATGTCACTGATGCGGTCTGTGACGGTTTGATATGCACTGATGATGTCAAGTGGCAGTGATGTGATGATGTCAAGTGATGATGTCACTGATGCGGTCTGTGACGGTTTGATATGCACTGATGTCAAGTGGCAGTGATGTGATGATGTCAAGTGATGATGTCACTGATGCGGTCTGTGACGGTTTGATATGCACTGATGTCAAGTGGCAGTGATGTGATGATGTCAAGTGATGATGTCACTGATGCGGTCTGTGACGGTTTGATATGCACTGATGTGATGATGTCAAGTGGCAGTTGACTGGACCAGGGGTGAACCAGGCACAGTGTTGACAGTGTGAACCAGGCCGTATCGCAGTGTTGTGTGGCACGAGAACTCCCTCCGCGATCCTGTCTGTATTACCGGGTAGTGTCTGTATTACCGGGCATTGTATTACCGGGGAGTGGGTTCAGGGTATACCCAACAAGCTTGGCCTTGTACCAAGGCATCCCATGCAAACCATTGGGCTATTTTAAAGGGACACTGTCTCTTTAAAGTGAAATTTGATATGTTAAGGAGCAATCGCATCTGATTAACACTATGAAGTCCGTTTTTCGAAATTCGCGCCCAGTCGCCCAATATCGTCGTTCAAAGTTCGGTTTTCTTCCAGCCAATGACCTTGACGAGTCGCTCACCACTACGCGCCAAAATCAATTAATTGCAGCGTTGTGCAGCGTTGTGTAAATAGTCATATTTTTGCTTAAGCATTCTGTCTGCATTTGTAATGTCAGAAAACATTTCATGTCTTATTATGCCAGATTTAAGCCCAATAATTGGGTAAAAGTAGAGATTAATTCCGAAGGGATAAGATTAATTCCGAAGGGATTTTGATTCCGACCGAGGTTTTTTTTGTGGCAACAACTCAAGTGGGCCAGATGCGCCAGATTCATTTCATGTAGTTAACAGGAACCACAACGTATAAGTGCATTACCGCCTCATCCAATTGTTGCAATAGCGTCAGCTGACGGTTGGTCAGATGCAGTTAACGGGAACAAACGCTTCTATAATCCATATATGAAGTGGTGCGTAGAAATCGTAAACAGTTTTTAGATTCTTATGAGAGAAAAATTAAATAAATGATTGTGTTTTGTATTTGCGCTGCTTGGGTAAGCTTTTGAGGACGACTAAAAAAAATCAGTAGTCATTAGGACTTGTTTGAGCCGATTTGTACGATATCATCCGATATAGACAGTGTCTCTTTAATGGTCATGACTCACGAAGCTCTATTCGTATTTACTGCGATACTACGTCAACATATTACTACGTGTTTATCACGATGTATAGAAGGTGCAGCACATGTTGAAGCCAGGCCTGGCAGCATTTTGATGCAGGTGTTCGACAGTGCAGACCGTTTTCAGCATGCGTAACTCAGCCGCCTGCGGTACTGACGGTGTGTGCATCCGCATGCTGAAAACTGGCTTCCCAGCCACCGGCGACATCATCCTGCATATTATCAATACATGCATCACGAAATCAGACATCCCCGCTCAATGGAAGCATTCTATAGTTCATCCCATCTTCAAGTCTGGCAATCCATCTGACCCCACCAACTTTAGACCCATCTCATTGGTACCCTGTCATCATGAAGGTTGTAGAGCGCGTTATCCATCAGCAGCTCTATAACTACCTCTCTCAAAATAATCTCCTGGCCTGCACCCAACACGGTTTCCGCCCCCGGCACTCCACTGAAACTGCGCTTCTATCTGTAACGGACCGTATCCTCGCCGCCACCGACAGGGGGGAAATCTCAATGCTCTGCCTTATCGATCTTAGTAAATGTTTCGACGTGATAGACCACAAACTATTGGTAACTAAATTAGCAGCGCACGGCATTGACATCTCCTGGTTTGCTGCCTATCTTCAGGGACACACACAGAGTGTCTCCCTGAAGGACGGGTCCGGAAGCCGTGTACTGTCGCGTCCTCTCCCCAATACTATGGGTGTGTTCCAAGGCTCCGCACTGGGCCCCCCTGCTTTTCACAGTGTTCTCTAATGACCTTTCTTTGTGCTCTGACGACGCCTCAGTCATCCAGTACGCCGATGACACCCAACTGTTGTTGAGTGGTCCGCCAAACAACCTCAGTAGACTCATCTCGCGCATGGAAGTTTCTCTCACTTCACTCGATGGCTGGTTTCGTGCGAACGCCCTAAAAGTTAACACCACCAAAACTCAACTAATAGTTTTCGGAAGCCGTCAAAATTTACGCAACATGGCTGACTTCACTGTCTCTTTCCGTGATTCTGAGTTAGTGCTATGTGCGCAGGTGGGGAATCTGGGTGTTGTTTTAGACGGCACTCTATCCTGGGACGATCACGTATCGGACCTCAGCCGCCGCTGTACGGGCCTACTAATCGGTCTCTCCCAAATTCGTCATTACATCCCCGACGGTGTCATCAAAATTTTGGTAATATCACTCGTCATGTCGCGCGTCCAATACTGCCTCACAGTATATGGCAACGGATCTCAAAAGAACTTTGATCGGATTCAGAAAATTCTAAATTTCGCAGCTAGAGTTATTTTTCGGCCGCCGCAAATTCGACCACGTCTCTGATCTCCGTGACCAACTCCGCTGATGACTCCCAAAACCATGGCTGACTTCCAAACCCCTGGTCACCGCCCACAAGGCCATACAGCGTGGAGAACCCGAGGTTCTGGCATCCATGTTTACATCAAATTCCGATGCCAGAGCGAGATCTACCCGTCAGGACCACCTTTTCCATCTCCCCTCGGCCCCGATTAGAAACCGGCAAGCGTCGTTTTGCATATCGTGCCGCGACGTTACTGAACACCCTCCCCCGCGAGCTTGTGCAGCTGCCCCCCCACCAGATTTGCTCGCGCCTCCAAAGCCAGACTTGTTCAGAGAATCTGAGCGTGGTATATGTGACTCTGCCCTAGTTTCGCCGCGTAGTTCGTGTATGCCTGTCATTGGTACCGTGCCACCAACGCGATATTCCGAACGTGACGAGTCTGAGTGCTCTGTGAGCAGTATGAATGTGCCGTGTGATGGTGTATTTGTTGAACTTTGCCTGTATGCTGCCAACCTGACACAGACTCTGAGCGGTAATCGCCACGCCAACTGTGGATGCTCATGAATGTAAATACATACATACATACATACATACATTTACAAGAGTCTGACAAAAATACTTATACAATCTACAGTACAGAATCTTACGCGTCTGTCTCAAAAGGGTGTATTTTATTTCAAACATAACTATACCGATCATCGCCTGAAGCCATTGAGAATCATGTAGACTTTAGAGGCTCTGTTTCCCAGGCAATGTTTCCCGTAACGTGGCGCATGGTTACACTTCTTCCCAGCATGCCCACTGGCTGGCCCCCAGTTCTACCAGAGCTCGGCAAGGTGGGCTGACAAGTTTCCCCGGGGAATGTTGGGGCTGTTGCTACTGCACTGGGGCCACAGCTGCTGCTCTCTGTTTGCTGACGTGTGCTTACGCAACTCAACGATTCAGCGACCGCTCCGTGTTAGCACGTTCTGTAACACGGACCGCAGCTGACCGCAGCTGTCTGTCTGTCTGTCCTGCCTCACCACCAGCGCCGGCTGCCGCGGCTGACCTCGACTGTGACCTCGACTGTGACATGTCCTCAGATCGACTTTATCGCCCACGACGACTACCCGTACACGACCGGCTCCGGAGTGGACGTGTACGCCCGTCTGAAGGAACGAGGTAACCGCCGTTCTCCTCCCCTCCCCTCCCCTCCCCTCCCCTCCCCTCCCCTCCCCTCCCCTCCCCTCCCCTCCCCTCCCCTCCCCTCCCCTCCCCTCCCCTCCCCTCCCCCGTGTGGACGTGTACGCCCGTCTGAAGGAACGAGGTAACCGCCGTTCTCCTCTCCTCCCCCCCCCCCCCTCCCCTCCCCTCCCCTCCCCTCCCCTCCCCTCCCCTCCCCTCCCCTCCCCTCCCCTCCCCTCCCCTCCCCTCCCCTCCCCTCCCCCGTGTGGACGTGTACGCCCGTCTGAAGGAACGAGGTAACCGCCGTTCTCCTCTCCTCCCCCCCCCCCCCTCCCCTCCCCTCCCCTCCCCTCCCCTCCCCTCCCCTCCCCTCCCCTCCCCTCCCCTCCCCTCCCCTCCCCTCCCCTCCCCTCCCCTCCCCTCCCCTCCCCTCCCCTCCCCTCCCCTCCCCTCCCCTCCCCTCCCCTCCCCCGTGTGGACGTGTACGCCCGTCTGAAGGAACGAGGTAACCGCCGTTCTCCTCTCCTCCCCCCCCCCTCCCCTCCCCTCCCCTCCCCTCCCCTCCCCTCCCCTCCCCTCCCCTCCCTCCCCTCCCCCGTGTGGACGTGTACGCCCGTCTGAAGGAACGAGGTAACCGCCGTTCTCCTCTCCTCCCCCCTCCCCTCCCCTCCCCTCCCCTCCCCTCCCCTCCCCTCCCCTCCCCGTGTGGACGTGTACGCCCGTCTGAAGGAACGAGGTAACCGCCGTTCTCCTCTCCTCCCCCCCCCCTCCCCTCCCCTCCCCTCCCCTCCCCTCCCCTCCCCTCCCCTCCCCTCCCCTCCCCCGTGTGGACGTGTACGCCCGTCTGAAGGAACGAGGTAACCGCCGTTCTCCTCTCCTCCTCCCCCCCCCCCCCTCCCCTCCCCTCCCCTCCCCTCCCCTCCCCTCCCCTCCCCTCCCCCGTGTGGACGTGTACGCCCGTCTGAAGGAACGAGGTAACCGCCGTTCTCCTCTCCTCCCCCCCCCCCTCCCCTCCCCTCCCCTCCCCTCCCCTCCCCTCCCCTCCCCTCCCCTCCCCCGTGTGGACGTGTACGCCCGTCTGAAGGAACGAGGTAACCGCCGTTCTCCTCTCCTCCTCCCCCCCCCCCCCCTCCCCTCCCCTCCCCTCCCCTCCCCTCCCCTCCCCTCCCCCGTGTGGACGTGTACGCCCGTCTGAAGGAACGAGGTAACCGCCGCTCTCCTCTCCTCCCCCTCCCCTCCCCTCCCCTCCCCTCCCCTCCCCTCCCCTCCCCTCCCCTCCCCTCCCCTCCCCTCCCCTCCCCTCCCCTCCCCCGTGTGGACGTGTACGCCCGACTGACGGACCGAGGTAACCGCCCCTCCCCTGCCCCTCCCCTTCCCCTCCCCTCCCCTCCCCTCCCCTCCCCTCCCCTCCCCTCCCCTCCCCTCCCCTCCCCTCCCCTCCCCTCCCCCCCGTGTGGACGTGTACGCCCGTCTGAAGGAACGAGGTAACCGCCGTTCTCCTCTCCTCCTCCCCCCCCCCCCCTCCCCTCCCCTCCCCTCCCCTCCCCTCCCCTCCCCTCCCCTCCCCTCCCCTCCCCTCCCCTCCCCTCCCCCGTGTGGACGTGTACGCCCGTCTGAAGGAACGAGGTAACCGCCGTTCTCCTCTCCTCCCCCCCCCCCCCCCTCCCCTCCCCTCCCCTCCCCTCCCCTCCCCTCCCCTCCCCTCCCCCGTGTGGACGTGTACGCCCGTCTGAAGGAACGAGGTAACCGCCGTTCTCCTCTCCTCCTCCCCCCCTCCCCTCCCCTCCCCTCCCCTCCCCTCCCCTCCCCCGTGTGGACGTGTACGCCCGTCTGAAGGAACGAGGTAACCGCCGCTCTCCTCTCCTCCCCCTCCCCTCCCCTCCCCTCCCCTCCCCTCCCCTCCCCCGTGTGGACGTGTACGCCCGACTGACGGACCGAGGTAACCGCCCCTCCCCTGCCCCTCCCCTTCCCCTCCCCTCCCCTCCCCTCCCCTCCCCTCCCCTCCCCTCCCCTCCCCTCCCCTCCCCTCCCCTCCCCTCCCCTCCCCTCCCCTCCCCTCCCCTCCCCTCCCCTCCCCTCCCCCGTGTGGACGTGTACGCCCGTCTGAAGGAACGAGGTAACCGTCGCTCTCCTCCTCCCCTCCTCCCCTCCTCCCCTCCTCCCCTCCTCCCGGATCATAGGAATTAATTTGTGAGAGCGATAAAGCTTGTGTAAGCCTTCAATACCATGTTGTTGTTGTTGTTGTTGTATTGTATTGTATTACTGTCGTAGAGCAATCCACACATGGTGATTGCAGCTCAGAGTCAGGTAAAATCATGCAGGTACAAATCAAGCGAACACTCATGTCATTCACACTCATATACACGACGCAATCACCCGCAGCCACACGCAGTATCTCCGCAGTCAACATCGGTGTGTAGCGTCAATATTCAGTAGCGCGGCTCTGACAGCGCGGGCGAAGCCGGCAGGTGGCAGCTGCACCAGGTCGGCTGGCAGGTCGTTAAGCAGCGCCGGGTCTCGCTAACCGAAAGGCCGCTTACCGGTTTCGAGTCGCGGCCGCGGTAAATGGTACAGATGGTCTTGTCGCGTGGATCTCGCCCGGGCTTCACTGTTGGTTACAAACAGAGCTGCCAGTTCTTCTGGCTCACTGCGCTGTATGGCCTTATGCGCGGTGACGAGCGTATGGTAGTCAGCCATTCTTCTCGAGGTCATCCAGTCAAGCAAATCTCGCAGGTCGGACACATGGTCAAACTTCCGGCGGCCAAAAATAACTCTAGCGGCAAAGTTCAGGATGTTTTGGAGCCGGTCGAAATTCGTTTGTGTCCCGTTGCCGTATAATGTGAGGCAGTGTTGGACCCGCGAGACTACCAGCGCTGTTACAATCGTCCTGATGACGCCGTCGGGGAGACAATGACGTACGTGGAAAAGACCCATCGACACACCACCGCATCTGCGGCTGAGCTCGGACACATGAGCTTCCCAGGACAGGGTGTCATCAAAGACGACTCTGTTGTTGCTGTAATGGTAAACCAATCATTAGCGTCGTTTGCACTAAGGCGGGCGCCTGAAAATATAAACATACGAAGGCAGTTCCGACCATGCCATTACCATTACATTACACCATTACAGTGGCGTCAAATTGTACGTCAATATTGTTTCTGTGGTCGACAGCATCTAATTGACCGGACACATATTTGTTTATATGGGCGCCATATAACTATATTGTTGCGGCGCCCTTAAAAGGGAATGCTTCACCTTTGTATTGGGTTTGAACTGAGATAGTTCAAAACCAATACAAAGGTCGATATCTTTGGCCGTTATTGAAATGTCGAAAATACTTAGGTCATTTTCCCAAAAACTTAGCCGTTTTTAACCAATTCAATTTATAGTTTGCAAAATGGGGTCTAGGCTAGTGCCGCCGCTGATTGGCTGACAGCGACTTTTTCAGCCAATCCCACTTTGTCAGCCAATCAGCGGCGGTCTATAGCTCAATAATGACGTCACCATCCCAAATTTAGAACTTAATTTGTATAAAGTTAAGTTACTTTTCGAGAAAGAAAAATATCACCATCGTTTTCAGCAGCACTTACTTCATATTTTCCCCCGTATATCCCCTTCATATACTTCATATTGACGACCCCAGTGGTGGTTACGCGCCTGTATCCCAGTCGGAGGCAAATAGTGAGCGCCGAAGCGACTCGAATCCGGGCTGCCACACCGGTTGAGGCCAGAACCCCAGCGCTCTCCCTACTGAGCTACAGGGGCGGACAAATCTTAATTCAATTTCAACTCCTGTTCAACAGTTTGTGTACGTGAACTCAGCTTTTAGCGTCGTGACTTCACGTTGTTCTGTAACCTGGCGCGGCCGGCCTGATGTGCCCGGATACCGGGCTCTTGGCTGTATTGCCGGATCGCGGGCTCTTGGCTGTACTGTGTACGCGCGCCTCTGCGGGCCGACAGGCATGTTCGTGGCCACTCAGCGCACTGACGGCGTGTCCACCTCCGACATCGTCTCCCGCATCGTCAAGGACTACGACGTCTACGTCCGGCGGAACCTGCAGCGCGGCTACTCAGCCAAGGAGCTGAACGTCTCCTTCATCAACGTACGTCCGAGACGGGTGGGCCGCGGCAGTGCCAGGCAGTGCTGGTCGGAGGGGAGGGAAGCAGTCGGTAGAGCCTGTGGTGGGGAGGACGAAGACATCTACCGAGTTGATCTTGTATCGTTGACTTCAGTATGGTGCTGTGTTGGGTGATTCGAGAGGACGCGGTGTTGACCCGTGGTTTAACTGTGTGTGGGGTCACACGTCCTGTGGGTGTATGTGGTGTTGACCCGTGGTTTACTTGTGTGGGGGGTCACACGTCCTGTGGGTGTATGTGGTGTTGACCCGTGGTTTACCTGTGTGTGGGGCCACACGTCCTTTGGGTGTATGGTGTTGACCCGTGGTTTACTTGTGTGGGGGGTCACACGTCCTGTGGGTGTATGTGGTGTTGACCCGTGGTTTACTTGTGTGGGGGGTCACACGTCCTGTGGGTGTATGTGGTGTTGACCCGTGGTTTACCTGTGTGTGGGGTCACACGTCCTGTGGGTGTATGTGGTGTTGACCCGTGGTTTACCTGTGTGTGGGGTCGCAGTCCTTTATGCCATCGTTTGGTCCATCAGGTCATATGCTGTGCTGTTTAATCCACCCAGATCAGTCTTAACTACCTGCATACACATCCGTGTGAAGTTCCTATTCGTGCTGTGCGTTGTATCCCAACGCCCAACAGAGCAGGCTTCTATGTGTATTTTGATATCCTGTCCGTGTGCGTGCGTGCGTGCGTACGTGCGTGCGTGCGTGCGTGCGTGCGTGCGTGCGTGCGTGTGTGCGTGTGCGTGTGCGCTTGCGCGTGTGTGACGTGTGACGTGACGTGACGTGACTGCTGCTGCCGTTCCCAGGAGAAGAAGTTCCGGATCCAGAACAAGATGGACGAGCTGAAGGACCGCGGGAAGAAGGCCATTGCCGACATCTCCGACAAGCGCAACGAGTTCCTGCAGAAGTGGGAGGACCGCAGCCGCGAGTTCATCGACACGTTCCTCATGATGTTCGGCAGGGATGGACGCCTGGTGAGATGCGGCGGCGGCTGCTGGGGGAGGGGGGGGGGGGCAGCATTGGGCCATCGGCAGGGACAGACGCCTGGTGAGATTCGGCGGCGGCTGCCGGGGGGGGGGAGGGGGGGGGGGGCAGCATTGGGCTGACAGCCGCACATGGCGAGCTGAAACCTGGCTCCAGTTCTGTGGTGTGGAGCGCAAGGCAAATGTAGTGGGCCAGTCGCGAGCGACAAACCTGGGTTCGCTGCACTCCTGTATTAACACGTCCGCCCGCCGCCGGCTCCAGGTCGCCTCTGGGTCACGGCCGGTCACAGCACCAACGAAACATCGAAACGGCAAGACAGGGCTAGAAAATATCGGAACGGAAACTAACAGAGCCGAGAGCAAAAATAGCAATACGAAATTAAAGGGAGTGTGTCTACTAGAGGTGTGGTACACGGTTAAAAACATTACAACCGCAACGGTAACCGCCCGTAACCGGAGGGCTCAAATCCGCCACCGCCCGTAACCGGAGGGCTCAAATCCGCCACCGCCCGTAACCGTAAGGCTCAAATCCGTAACCGCCCGTAACCGCAGCAAACGAATTTTGTAACCGCCTGTAGCCGCATGGGCCAATTATTTTTGTTTTCTTCAAACCGTAACAAACGTACCTGTTGAGTGTTCAATAACCGTGTCATGTTTAGCATAACAAGTCATAACTGGAAAAAGGTAATTATGGTGAAATAGGTAAAATGCATGGAGACTGAAGAGCTTCGGAACGCAAAAACTCAAATAGGTACTCACAAAAAAAATGTGATAATAATCTTGGTAACATAACTTTCGTGTAGCTTTCATGTTACCCGCGTAGTTTCTGTGTTGATGCCTGTTCGATTGAACGGAAATTATATATTTAATGTGTGGCAGAATTCTCTTTTCTGCAAGGTCTACGCAATGTATATATTGTTTCTATTTTGAACATTAAATTCAGCCGCGGAATAAAATCACCGCAACCGTAACTTCGTGTAACCGTGTCCTTGAGCGGAAGCCGCAACCGTAACCGCGGTTAACCGCGGTTAAACCTCCCGACTGTACACGTCCTCTAGTGTTTACTGACATCGCTTATTTTATTTTGACACTGGTTTATAGAACGGAATTTTCTGAATCGAACCATTTCTTTCATTTCTCCAGATTCTCAATAGTTGCTGAGATATTCCAAAGACCCCAGAAACTGCCTGGTAGCAAACAGTTATCGGGTAGACACCAGAGGGCTCGACACTACTAGAACCATTGATAATATCGGAATATCGATACAAATCAATGCAAGCGTATCGTTAGCGCCAGCCAATAGTATTTCGACAAAACTGCTTGTGAGCGCTGATAGCAGCAGCTGAACAGAACCTCGATGCCTATTTTGTTTTTAGACGGTTTGTTAACATTGTTCGTATTGATTGTTTATTGTCTTAGGTGCGCCGTTTTACATAACACCTTGTCTCTGATTACCTGCACTATAGTGGCGATCGTTTTATCGATATCGAAACAAAAAATAAGCACAAAACAAGATAAGTGAAAATTAAACTAAAGGGTCTCCAGATTTGAATTTAATCGTATCCAACAATCAAACCAGCTACTTACCGTATGCCAAATATTTTTAACATTCCAAAACAGTAGACAATATACATCGCTTTAACACTGGATGAAAATAGATTAGACTAACTTCGAGGCTGACTTCAAACACAGTTAAAAAACATCACGACGAACAGTAAAGAAGCGAGCAGAAAATATAATACGTTAGCCCAACACTTTACAGTTCTACTACACAAATATGCGGTAGTGTTCTAGTTTGTGGAATTTCGGTCGGTGGCAAAGTTTGAGTGTGTTTGTCAGTGTGGGCGTCGTGGTGTGCTGTGCGGTGATCTTTGGCAACGTATCTGACTCGTACATTGCACGTTAGGTCAGCACATCGGCTGGGAATAGTTAGTGAATAGGAAGTGTCCACCATTGGCACGCCTCTGTGCCAAACAAAAGTCAGTTGGAAATGTTCCAAACGTAGATTGTGACGACGGTTCGTTCAAACTTATGCCCGAATCGCTACGAACCATAGTTTTGAGCAAATGAAGAGCGAGGATTGAATCGGTCAGATCGAATCAGCGTGTCAAGAAGAGGGACTGGGACCCTCTGCATCTCCCCTCACGGCAGATGATGCAGAGGGAGGCTGGGCACTCCCTGTTGCTGCACTGAGTGCAGGCTGGGGTCGGCCGGCGGCCGGCGGCCGGCGGCCGGCGGCCGATCCGGTGAAGATACGATTCGGCACGTACCCAGTGACCGGCGCGCAGCTGGTGGACGTTCACCGCAGCGTATCGGTCGTCACCGGGGACTGGTGTCGGGTCTTGGTCGTCACCGGAGACTGGTGTCGGGTCTCGATCGTCACCGGGGAGTGGTGTTGGGAGCCGATCTCGCATGATGGACCGGAAGAGCCCGGCCGGCCATTCGGACGTCCAGCGGTGGGTAGCGGCGCGGCCTGCAGCCTTGATGGCAGTGCGGACGTCGGTAGGCGTGTCCTCCTGCGACAGGGCCGCGGCCTCCCCGGCGAGGACGTCCGCGCGCTCGTTACCGGGCAAACCGCAGTGGGAAGGCACCCACTGCAGGTGTACCGCCCGCCGCTGCTACGCAGGGTCATCAGGGAGGTCCAGATGTCCGCTCCGAGGGCCGATCCCTGCGCGGCCGGGCCTCCCTCCAGCAGGTGGTGGTCGCCCGGTGCCCCGATACTGACCCCCTGCTCAACAGTGCCACTCCGCCGCCGGCGCAGCTGACACACTGATACACTGACACACTGACACACTGGCACACTGGCACACTGACATACTGATACACTGACACATTGACACATTGGCACACTGACACTAGCACACTGACACACTGGCACACTGATACACTGACACACTGACACACTGACACATTGACACACTGACACACTGGCACACTGATACACTGACACACTGACGCACTGACACTGACACATCCCCTAAACCCCAATAAAAAAAGACACTGACACACTGATACACTGGCACACTGATATACACTGACACACTGACACTGACACACTGACACTGACACACTGACACACTGATACACTGATACACTGACACTGATACACTGACACACATACACACTCATACACTGATACACTGACACACTGATACACTGACACACTGATACACTGGCACACTGACACTGACATACTGACACTAGCACACTGACAATGACACAATGACACTGACGCAATGACACTGGCACTGACACACTGACACTGGCACACTGATACACTGACACACTGACACTTACACACTGACACTGGCACACTGACACTGGCACACTGACACTGGCACACTGACACTGGCACACTAACACTGACACACTGACACTGACACACGGACACTGACACTGACACACTGACACTGGCACACTGATACACTGACACTGACACACGGACACTGACACTGACACACTGACACTGGCACACTGATTCACTGATACATTGATACACTGATACACTGATACACTGACACACTGACACACTGACACACTGACACACTGACACTGGCACACTGACACACACACTGGCACACTGATATACTGACACTAGCACACTGACACAATGACACTGACGCAATGACACTGACACACTGACACTGACACACTGACACTGACACGGACACACTGACACACTGACACTGATACACTGACACTGGCACACTGATACACTGACACACTGACACACTGATACACTGACACTGACATACTGACACTTATACACTGACACACTGACACACTGCTATACTGACACACTGACACTGCCACACTGATACACTGCCACTGACACACTGACACACTGATATACTGACACACTGATATACTGACACACTGATACACTGCCACTGACACACTGGCACACTGACACACTGCACACTGACACACTGACACACTGACACACTGACACACTGGCACACTGACACACTGATACACTGACACACTGACACACTGACACACTGATACACTGACACATTGACACACTGGCATACTGACACACTGACACTGACATACTGGCACACTGACACATTGACACTGACACAATGACACAGACACACTGACACACTGACACATTGACACACTGACACTGATACACTGACACTGACACACTGACACACGGATACACTGACACTGGCACACTGACACACTGACACTGACACTCTGATCCGCTCCCGTCCCCAGAATAAGATGATCGCCGATTCCAAGACGGTTGTGAAGACGGCGCTGTCGCCTCCTTCGTCACCCACGCCGTCCTCGTCCAGCGAAGCAGACGGACTCAACAACAGGTGAGAGAGGCGCCGCAGGTCCCTCTACCTCTACTAGTGTCAACAGGTGAGAGAGGCGCCGCGGGTCCGTCTACCTCTGCTAGTGTCAACAGGTGAGAGAGGCGCCGCGGGTCCGTCTACCTCTGCTAGTGTCAACAGGTGAGAGAGGCGCCGCGGGTCCCTCCGCTAGTGTCAACAGGTGAGAGAGGCACCGCGGGTCCGTCTACCTCTGCTAGTGTCAACAGGTGAGAGAGGCGCCGCGGGTCCGTCTACCTCTGCTAGTGTCAACAGGTGAGAGAGGCGCCGCGGGTCCCTCCGCTAGTGTCAACAGGTGAGAGAGGCACCGCGGGTCCGTCTACCTCTGCTAGTGTCAACAGGTGAGAGAGGCGCCGCGGGTCCGTCTACCTCTGCTAGTGTCAACAGGTGAGAGAGGCGCCGCGGGTCCCTCCGCTAGTGTCAACAGGTGAGAGAGGCACTCTGCTAGTGTCAGCAGGTGAGAGAGGCGCCGCGGGTCCCTCCGCTAGTGTCAACAGGTGAGAGAGGCGCCGCGGGTCCTACCTCTGCTAGTGTCGTCTTACCGCCAACCGCGATGTTCGTCTTTGGAATATGTGTATACTTACTACGTATACTCACCAGTCACCAGCTTTGCGCATTGCGGAACCACGATTTGGGCAAGATGTCGGTAACAGCGATTTCTGAACATACATGTGTGCCGTATCCAAATATCGAGCTCATAGTAGAGGGTGAAATGATGAATGTCAAATTTGTGTTTACTGGTGACGTGTAGACTGTGTAGTCGCTGATCTCGTGTATCGTATCGCCTATCTCTTGATAGTCTATAGAGCTTCTCTATGCGTCAAACTGCACCACTCAGTCCATAGAGCGAGCCCTGGTCCGCTGTTGGACCGCACCTTCCCAGCAGAGGAGACTGTACTGGTCCTGTGCTGTCCCGTACACGGCCATTCGCTGGGCTCTGTCGGTGCTGTCCAGTGGCTGGGACCGGCGCGGCTGTCCTTAGCATCAAGTAAGCCCCCACGTGGTTCCCTTTCCTGCCAGCTTTGCTCCTTCCTCCCCTGTTAAGCCATATACGGCTGACGGCCAGAAACCCACTCAGATGTAAAACCCCGGACCGAAACCACTGTACAGTTGTGGATATCTTTAAATTCATATGGCGAAAAACGCTTTGGTGTATTTGTCTATCGAATGCGCCCAGACCTGTGTTTTCGGAAGTTTTCGACAGTAGTGCTTATTGTCCTCCCTTTCTCTGTGCGAGCGGTCTCTGTCCGACTGACGACTGACGACTGACGACTGACGACTGACGACAGACGGCTGACGGCTGACGGCTGACGACTGACGACTGACGACTGACGGCTGACGACAGACGACTGACGGCTGCCGAATGACGAATGACGAATGACGAATGACGAATGACGACTGACGACTGACGAATGACTATTCACGACTGACGGCTGACGGCTGACGACTGACGGCTGACGACTGACGACTGACGACTGACGACTGACGACAGACGACAGACGACAGACGACTGACGGCTGACGACTGACGACTGACGACTGACGACTGACGACTGATGGCTGACGGCTAACGAATGACGGCTGACGGCTGGTCTGTGCCCTTCCTGCCAGCAGCCCGCCTTCCAAGCTGCGGCGTCTCCGCTCCGAGGACGACTGTTCGCGCGGGGCCTCCGCCGGAGACTACTCTGACGACGAGGAGCAGGACGCGTCTCTGGGCGTACACTAGCCCTGGACGGGCCGGAGCCGGGGCCGGGCCGCCGGACGGTCCGGGGCCGGAGCCGGGGCCGGGCCGCCGGACGGTCCGGTGCCGGGGCCGGGGCCGGGCCGCTGGACGGTCCGGGGCCGGGCCGCCGGACAGTCCGGTGCCGGAGCCGGGGCCGGGCCGCCGGACGGGCCGGGGCCGGGGCCGGGCCGCTGGACGGGCCGGGGCCGCTGGACGGGCCGGGCCGCTGGACGGGCCGGGGCCGGGCAGCTGGACGGTCCGGTGCCGGGCCGCCGGACGGTCGGTGCCGGGGCCGGGCAGCTGGACGGTCCGGTGCCGGGGCCGGGCCGCCGGACGGTCGGGGAGGGATGTGGCCTGGTGCTGAGGCCCGGCGCCGCCCGGGAGGAGATGAGGGGAGGCCTGGACCGTCTGGAGCAGGCTTCACACGGCGCCGCTGTCTCGCGAGTGCCCGGTACTGGCGTGGGGACGGTGGACCGGACGCCCGGGCTTCCTGGCGGCCAGCTGACGCGGCCAGTTCTGCAGGGTGCAGGGCAGGTGGGCCGGTTGGCTCAGTCGGGCTGCCGGACGGCCAGGCGCAACACGCAGGGATCGGCTCTGCGCTGAGCTGACGTAAGAGTCTTGTGCTGCCACCTGCTGCCAGATCGGTGAGACGAAACAAATACGGCGCACAATATTCTAGGCGGTTCCGGCGAACGCTGCGCCGTCGCAGGGTGCTGGGAGTTGGTGTTCGGCTGTGGCACACCGGGGCGTGGTGGGCGGCCGTGTCACGGGCTTCACGTCCCCAGTGGGAGAGACTATGCGAAAGTGATTGTGTACCCGCTCATTTTATCTTGGTGCGTACGCGCTGTCCCGGGGTTTAGCTTTGTTGGTTGTTGGCGTGTTCGCTGGTAAAGATGGCTATTGTCCCGCTGATGATCCAGTGTTCTGACTTGTGTTCAGCATTGTTGACATCATGGGACTCGGTTTTTAAGATTGTTACATTACGTGAACTGACCAAATTGAATAGCGTTCGCTCCTCGTATGACTTGTTCCAGGCTGCTCCCCGCATTTCATGCTGCATTACAAGCTCAAGTGGTTGTGCTGTATACTCTGGTGCTACACAGGCTTTATTTTAGCATGATCGAAGACGGAAAAACACTAATCATACTAACCGAATCGCTTTACCATCACGGTTACCATCTAGCTGGTCTTGTTGGAACTGGACCGGACTAATCCAAAGGACGTGGTCAACGATGCGGTCCAACACTACAGGGTGGCCAACGAAAGTCTAGTCTATAGGAGTCTGTAATATTGAACCGCTGCTGCGTCTCCGTGTGTATTTATGTTCGCCAGTATCTGCTTAACGACTTGACAAGATAGTGTGGACGCACGAAATACACTATTTCAAAGGAAAACGAGAACGTCTTTCAAGTCAGATAATGGGCAGAGGGATGGTGGAGGCGTCAGGAATCAGGATGATCGGCAAACAGCCAGCTCCCCGCAGTCACTTGGGCTAATGTCTGTGTTCGCAGCCAAGACGAGGAGGCAGGTGCGCCGTGTGTCAGGTCAGGAGGCCTCTCACGCTCAGTGATAATAAACCGATCCGTTCGGCCCCGGACGCCTGGCAGTGTGAGGTTCCGCAGCAGGGGTGTACGTTCCTATTCAGTTGAGGGGTTTCAGCCACCGCAACTTGTAGCTCAGCCTCCTCCAACTTTTCAGTCAGCCCCTCAATTTAAAAGAAAACATATTTGGCATACAGCGAAGGGAAAAGCTAAATAAATACCAAGATGAATCAAAATTAAACGTAAGATATCTCTTGTATATAGAACGAAACCGCTATTCATGATAGGGAAATAAGATGAGAATAAACTTTTCTTTGGTATGCTAGACCTGAGTTCAGCCCCTGATAAATAACTGATTTTGAGAAACTACGCCCCTGTTCGACGACCACATTACACTGAATGTCCAACTGTTGATCACGGTGAAGACAGCATTCAGCCGCAGACTCTATAGTTAGATCGCCTTCCGATTTTCTACCACTCGCTCGTCCTCTCTCGCATGCTGTATGGGATTGAAGTGACCAGTCCGCTTAAAACAACGATGGACAAACCTCAGCGTGTGCAGGGGCACGCAGCTGCTCTTCGTCTCACTAGCGGCTGTCCAGGAACACGGACTGATGGTCGCTCGTCTGCGATACCTGTCCGCCCGCCATGCCTTCCGTTCAATACCAACACGATCACTGCTGAACGCCACAGCGATCTGCTCCATCGTCGCTGAGACTGGACGGAACAGCTTGGACCGTCTCCACGAAACAGATGTTCTCCTCCCCCCTCCTCGAGTATCGAGCACGACTAGAGAAGCTTGGACGGAACAGATGGACCGTCTCCACGAAAGAGATGTTCTCCTCCCCCGTCCTCCTCTAGCCTCGAGCACGACTAGAGAAGCCTGGACGGAACAGATGGACCGGCTCCACGAAACAGATGTTCTCCTCCCCCGTCCTCCTCGAGCACGACTAGAGAAGCCCGGACAGAACAGCTTGGACCGTCTCCACGAAACAGATGTTCTCCTCCCCGTCCTCCTCGAGCACGACTAGAGAAGCCCGGACGGAACAGCTTGGACCGTCTCCACGAAACAGATGTTCTCCTCCCCGTCCTCCTCTAGCCTCGAGCACGACTAGAGAAGCCCGGACGGAACAGCTTGGACCGTCTCCACGAAACAGATGTTCTCCTCCCCCGTCCTCCTCTAGCACGACTAGAGAAGCCTGGACGGAACAGATGGACCGTCTCCACGAAACAGATGTTCTCCTCCCCCGTCCTCCTCTAGCACGACTAGAGAAGCCTGGACGGAACAGATGGACCGTCTCCACGAAACAGATGTTCTCCTCCCCCGTCCTCCTCTAGCACGACTAGAGAAGCCTGGACGGAACAGATGGACCGTCTCCACGAAACAGATGTTCTCCTCCCCCGTCCTCCTCTAGCCTCTAGCACGACTAGAGAAGCCTGGACGGAACAGATGGACCGTCTCCACGAAACAGATGTTCTCCTCCCCCGTCCTCCTCTAGCACGACTAGAGAAGCCTGGACGGAACAGATGGACCGTCTCCACGAAACAGATGTTCTCCTCCCCCGTCCTCCTCTAGCACGACTAGAGAAGCCTGGACGGAACAGATGGACCGTCTCCACGAAACAGATGTTCTCCTCCCCCGTCCTCCTCTAGCCTCGAGCACGACTAGAGAAGCCTGGACGGAACAGCTTGGACCGTCTCCACGAAACAGATGTTCTCCTCCCCCCGTCCTCCTCGAGCACGACTAGAGAAGCCCGGACAGAACAGCTTGGACCGTCTCCACGAAACAGATGTTCTCCTCCCCCGTCCTCCTCTAGCCTCGAGCACGACTAGAGAAGCCTGGACGGAGCAGATTGGACCGTCTCCACGAAACAGATGTTCTCCTCCCCCGTCCTTCTCTAGCCTCGAGCACGACTAGAGAAGCCTGGACGGAACAGCTTGGACCGTCTCCACGAAACATATGTTCTCCTCCCCGTCTTCCTCTAGCCTCTAGCACAACTAGAGAAGCCTGGACGGAACAGCTTGGACCGTCTCCACGAAACATATGTTCTCCTCCCCGTCCTCCTCTAGCCTCTAGCACAACTAGAGAAGCCTGGACGGAACAGCTTGGACCGTCTCCACGAAACATATGTTCTCCTCCCCGTCCTCCTCTAGCCTCTAGCACGACTAGAGAAGCCTGGACGGAACAGATGGACCGTCTCCACGAAACAGATGTTCTCCTCCCCCGTCCTCCTCTAGCCTCGAGCACGACTAGAGAAGCCTGGACGGAACAGCTTGGACCGTCTCCACGAAACAGATGTTCTCCTCCCCCGTCCTCCTCGAGCACGACTCGAGAAGCCTGGACGGAACAGATTGGACCGTCTCCACGAAACAGATGTTCTCCTCCCCCGTCCTCCTCTAGCACGACTAGAGAAGCCTGGACGGAACAGATTGGACCGTCTCCACGAAACAGATGTTCTCCTCCCCCGTCCTCCTCTAGCCTCGAGCACGACTAGAGAAGCCTGGACGGAACAGATTGGACCGTCTCCACGAAACAGATGTTCTCCTCCCCCGTCCTCCTCTAGCCTCTAGCACGACTAGAGAAGCCTGGACGGAACAGATGGACCGTCTCCACGAAACAGATGTTCTCCTCCCCCGTCCTCCTCGAGCACGACTAGAGAAGCCTGGACGGAACAGCTTGGACCGTCTCCACGAAACAGATGTTCTCCCCGTCCTCCTCTAGCCTCGAGCACGACTAGAGAAGCCTGGACGGAACAGCTTGGATCGTCTCCACGAAACAGATGTTCTCCTCCCCCGTCCTCCTCTAGCCTCGAGCACGACTAGAGAAGCCTGGACGGAACAGATGGACCGTCTCCACGAAACAGATGTTCTCCTCCCCCGTCCTCCTCGGCCTCGAGCACGACTAGAGAAGCCTGCAGGCGAGACAGAAGCTCTCGAGCATGCGCACAGAGACGGAGGCTGTTTCGCTCGGCATCGGAATGCTCTTCTCTCGTCCACATTTCGCCACCGAAGTCCTCCTCTACACTGACTCACAATCCCTGCTGAGGAATCCTCTGCACCGACTCACAATCCCTGCTGAGGAAGCTTCAGTCCTCTGCACTGACTCACAATCCCTGCTGAGGAAGCTTCAGTCCTCTGCACCGACTCACAATCCCTGCTGAGGAATCTTCAGTCCTCTGCACCGACTCACAATCCCTGCTGAGGAATCCTCTGCACCGACTCACAATCCTTGCTGAGGAATCCTCTGCACCGACTCACAATCTCTGCTGAGGAAGCTTCAGTTCTCTGCACCGGCTCACAATCCCTGCTGAGGAAGCTTCAGTCCTCTGCACCGACCCACAATCCCTGCTGAGGAATCTTCAGTCCTCTGCACCGACTCACAATCCCTGCTGAGGAAGCTTCAGTCCTCTGCACCGACTCACAATCCCTGCTGAGGAAGCTTCAGTCCTCTGCACCGACTCACAATCCCTGCTGAGGAATCTTCAGTCCTCTGCACCGACTCACAATCCCTGCTGAGGAAGCTTCAGTCCTCTGCACCGACTCACAATCCCTGCTGAGGAAGCTTCAGTCCTCTGCACCGACTCACAATCCCTGCTGAGGAAGCTTCAGTCCTCTGCACCGACTCACAATCCCTGCTGAGGAAGCTTCAGTCCTCTGCACCGACTCACAATCCCTGCTGAGGAATCTTCAGTCCTCTGCACCGACTCACAATCCCTGCTGAGGAAGCTTCAGTCCGCTGCACCGACTCACAATCCCTGCTGAGGAAGCTTCAGTCAGGCGTCTCACCTCCCGAGTGGCAAAATATCGAGTCCAATGTAGAGTGGATTATAGGCCACACCGGTGTCAACCGGAGTGAGAGGAGAGACCACCTCGCCAGCCCAGCAACTCTTCCCCTTCCCACGCCATCAACCCTGGGCCCGGGCCCTACTACATCAAATCTATCATAAAAGACGTGCGGCAGAAACACATTTCTAACGACGTGTTGAACGTCGGATTCCCTCGGCGGCGAGGGCACTGCCTCCGGCCGAGTATTTTGTCTGGGCCGACGGGACGGAAGTGGCAAGTTTTCGCTGATTCAGACCCGTCCATCATCGAGGTTACCGGCCAACAGGTAACTGAACCGCCTTCCACTAGAACGGGGATCGTTGACTAGGGCTCAGGCGAGTCTTCCCTTCGCACTCCGAAAATGTAGCACACACCCTATGTGAAATATATATTCTACGAAAGCCCAGGCATGTACAGGAAGCATGTACAGGAAGCACGTCACATGGTCTCCACCGTTCACTGTGTGATACAAACACACACACACACACACACCCACACACATACACACATACACACACACACACACACACACACACACACACACACACACACACACACACACACACGCACACACGCACACGCACGCGCACGCACACACACACGCACACGCACACGCACACGCACACGCACACGCACACGCACACGCACGCACACACACAAAATGGTGGGCCTTCGAATCATGTCACTATACGTCCGCACATGCACCACACAAATGAACACGATTGAATACGATTTAATATTGTTCTTTTGTTGTCCATAAGTTATCATTTGAATCACAGAGCGGAAATTCAGGTATTGCACCACTCGCGTGCGCCATTGGCCACCACAGTGAGCCCAGGAAACATGCCAATAAATAGTGACGCACGCACGTCTCAGCCGTCACACGCACACCTTTGCCGAACCAACCCCGGCCTCTGCACATCACAGAGCCTCAGCGCCAGGTCCCGACCGACGCCAGCTGCTCAGTGCTCACGGTCTGTATAATATAAAATACCGGCCCAACTGTCACCCGCACTCAGATGTAATACTCATTAACAGTGTGACGTGGCATATATGCCATGAATAGGATGCCATAATAGAACTCAGATGTAATACTCATTAACAGTGTGACGTGGCATATATGCCATGAATAGAATAGGCACACACGTTATAGTCGGTATCAATCATATCCCTGCACATAGGAAGAACGCCTACTTGGAACGATACAAGTGGCAGATTTATGTCAAATTCTGTAATAACCAGGTCATCTTAACAGGTCAAGTTGACACTACTGCCTGTAACAGCCAGGTCATCTTAACAGGGACACTGCATGTTGACAGTCTGTAACAGCCAGGTCATCTTAACAGGGACACTGCATGTTGACAGTCTGTAACAGCCAGGTCATCTTAACAGGGACATAGCATGTTGACAGTCTGTAATAGCCAGGTCATCTTAACAGGGACATAGCATGTTGACAGTCTGTAATAGCCAGGTCATCTTAGCAGGGACACTGCATGTTGACAGTCTGGAATAGCCAGGTCATCTTAACAGGGACATAGCATGTTGATAGTCTGTAATAGCCAGGTCATCTTAACAGGGACACTGCATGTTGACAGTCTGTAATAGCCAGGTCATCTTAACAGGGACATAGCATGTTGACAGTCTGTAATAGCCAGGTCATCTTAACAGGGACACTGCATGTTGACAGTCTGTAATAGCCAGGTCATCTTAACAGGGACATAGCATGTTGACAGTCTGTAATAGCCAGGTCATCTTAACAACATAGCATGTTGACAGTCTGTAATAGCCAGGTCATCTTAACAGGGACACTGCATGTTGACAGTCTGTAATAGCCAGGTCATCTTAACAGGGACATAGCATGTTGACAGTCTGTAATAGCCAGGTAATCTTAACAGGGAAATAGCATGTTGACAGTCTGTAATAGCCAGGTCATCTTAACACGGACACTGCATGTTGACAGTCTGTAATAGCCAGGTCATCTTAACAGGGACATAGCATGTTGACAGTCTGTAATAGCCAGGTCATCTTAACAGGGACATAGCATGTTGACAGTCTGTAATAGCCAGGTCATCTTAACAACATAGCATGTTGACAGTCTGTAATAGCCAGGTCATCTTAACAGGGACACACTGCATGTTAGCAGTCGCAGACTATGTTATCTGTATTATTGTCTGCAATATCACGTCCCAACGTGGCAGTAGTGTGCCAGGCAATGCGGGCACTGGCAGGACACTTCACCGTCGCCGAGTGTACTGAAATCGCCAGCCGACTAGAGAGAGAGAGAGAGAGCGCGCGCGCAGACAATAGGAGAACTCAGGTCCAAGGTCGACAACAAAAGCCAGTTGATCGTAATCGGCCCACGTGAAAATGGCCTAGCAGGCACGTGCTAAGGCCGACGATTCTACCTCCGAATACTACCCGATAGCTACTAGTCATCCCCTTGCGAGTGGTGCTCTAAAAGCGTGCAAACTAGGCTCAGACAGACCCACACATATTCTATCCCAGTGCATTGGCTTTGGCTAAAGGTCTAGGGCGTGGCAGCGACGCCCGTTTCGTTGATTGCTATCACTAGCGGGCGGCAGGACGGCACCGTGGCAGCCCTACACGGTACACGGTACACGTCATCTGTCCCGCCTCTCAGCCTACCCTCCTCCCGGCGGCGTCAGCTGACGTCAGTCATCTGTCCCGCCTCTCAGCCTACCCTCCTCCCGGCGGCATCAGCTGACGTCAGTCCTCTGTCCCGCATCTCAGCCTACCCTCCTCCCGGCGGCATCAGCTGACGTCAGTCATCTGTCCCGCCTCTCAGCCTCCTCCCGGCGGCGGCAGCTGACGTCAGTCATCTGTCCCGCCTCTCAGCCTACCCTCCTCCGGCGGCGTCAGTCCTCTGTCCCGCCTCTCAGCCTACCCTCCTCCCGGCGGCGGTCAGCTGACGCTGACGCCCAGCATCATCGGCTCGCTCTCGGAGAGGAGGCGGGCGCGCGGCCGGCCTCGCCGCAGCCGTCGCAGCCGCAGCGCGTACAGCATCAGCAGGCCCAGCACCACCAGCACGCAGGCCACTAGCAGGTACTCAGAGCTCCACATGCTGTACGGCCCGGCCGAGAACGACGAGAAGGTGGCCGCCTCCACCGACCTGGTGGACACACAGATCGGGCGAGGGAACAACACAGCGTCAGACCTGCCGCCTCAGCAAACGGCCATCCTCAGCCGGCGTCGGACAGTCACTGCTGCTGGTGGTGTCAGCTGCAGGTGTAACACCAGAAACTGGTGTCTTTTGGTGTCAACAAGTGTTGATAAATAGTCGGCATCAGTCGGTGTCAGCAGATGACAAAAGGACGTGTCAGTAGGTGTCAGTAGATACTCGGTCTATAAGTAAACAGACATCAGTATGGATATCAGTATGGATATCAGTGTGGATATCAGTATGGACATCAGTATGGATATCAGTATGGATATCAGTGTGGATATCAGTATGGATATCAGTATGGACATCAGTATGGATATCAGTATGGATATCAGTATGGATATCAGTATCATGGATAGCAGTATGGATATCAGTATGGATATCAGTATGGACATCAGTATGGATATCAGTATGGATATCAGTATCATGGATATCAGTATGGATATCAGTATGGATATCAGTATGGACATCAGTATGGATATCAGTATGGATATCAGTATCATGGATATCAGTATGGATATCAGTGTGGATATCAGTATGGATATCAGTATGGATATCAGTATGGATATCAGTATGGATATCAGTATGGATATCAGTATGGATATCAGTATGGATATCAGTATGGATATCAGTGTGGATATCAGTATGGATATCAGCATCATATATATCAGTATGGATACCAGTATGGATATCAGTATGGATATCAGTGTGGATATCAGTATGGATATCAGCATCATAGATATCAGTATGGATATCAGTATGGATATCAGTATGTATATCAGTATGTATATCAGTATGTATATCAGTATGTATATCAGTATGGATATCAGTATGGATATCAGTATGGATATCAGTATCGATATCAGTATGGATATCAGTATGGATATCAGTATGGATATCAGTATGGATATCAGTATGGATATCAGTATGGATATCAGTGTGGATATCAGTATGGATATCATTATGTATATCAGTATGGATATCAGTATGGATATCAGTATGGATATCAGTATGGATATCAGTATGGATATCAGTATGGATATCAGTATGGATATCAGTGTGGATATCAGTGTGGATATCAGTATGGATATCAGTATGGATATCAGAATGGATATCAGAATGGATATCAGTATGGATATCAGCATCATGGATATCAGTATGGATATCAGTATGGATATCAATGTGGACATCAGTGTGGACATCAGTGTGGACATCAGTATGGACATCAGTGTGGACATCAGTGTGGACATCAGTATGGCTATCAGTATGGCTATCAGTATGGATATCAGTATGGATATCAGTATGGATATCAGTATGGATATCAGTGTGGATATCAGTGTGGATATCAGTGTGGATATCAGTATGGATATCAGTATGGATATCAGTATGGATATCAGTATGGATATCAGTATGGATATCAGTGTGGATATCAGTATGGATATCAGTATGGATATCAGTATGGATATCAGTATGGATATCAGTGTCGATATCAGTATGGATATCAGTATGGATATCAGTATGGATATCAGTATGGATATCAGTATGGATATCAGTATGGATATTAGTATGGATATCAGTATGGATGTCAGTATGGATATCAGTGTGGATATCAGTGTGGATATCAGTGTGGATATCAGTATGGATAGCATTATGGATATCAGTATGTATATCAGAATGGATATCAGTATGGACATCAGTGTGGACATCAGTGTGGACATCAGTATGGATATCAGTATGGATATCAGTATGTGTATCAGTGTGGATATCAGTATGGATATCAGTATGGATATCAGTATGGATATCAGTATGGATATCAGTATGGATATCAGTATGGATATCAGTATGGATATCAGTATGGATATCAGTATGGATATCAGTATGGATATCAGTATGGATATCAGTATGGATATCAGTATGGATATCAGTATGGATATCAGTATGGATATCAGTATGGATATCAGTATGGATATCAGTATGGATATCAGTATGGATATCAGTATGGATATCAGTATGGATATCAGTATGGATATCAGTATGGATATCAGTATGGATATCAGTATGGATATCAGTATGGATATCAGTATGGATATCAGTATGGATATCAGTATCGATATCAGTATGGATATCAGTATGGATATCAGTATGGATATCAGTATGGATATCAGTATGGATATCAGTATGGATATCAGTATGGATATCAGTATGGATATCAGTATGGATATCAGTATGGATATCAGTATGGATATCAGTATGGATATCAGTATGGATATCAGTATGGATATCAGTATGGATATCAATATGGATATCAGTATGGATATCAGTATGTATAACAGTATGGATATCAGTATGGATATCAGTGTGGATATCAGTATGGATATCAGTGTGGATATCAGTATGGATATCAGTATGGATATCAGAATGGATATCAGTATGGATATCAGCATCATGGATATCAGCATCATGGATATCAGTATGGATATCAGTATGGATATCAGTATGAATATCAGTATGTATATCAGTGTGGATATCAGTATGGATAGCATTATGGATATCATTATGTATATCATTATGTATATCAGTATGGATATCAGTATGGACATCAGTGCGGATATCAGTATGGATATCAGTATGGGTATCAGTATGGATATCAGTATGTGCATCAGTATGGATATCAGTATGGATATCAGTATGGATATCAGTATGGATATCAGTATGGATATCAGTATGGATATCAGTATGGATATCAGTGTGGATATCAGTATGGATATCAGTATGGATATCAGTATGGATATCAGTATGGATATCAGTATGGATATCAGTACGGATATCAGTATGGATATCAGTATGGATATCAGTATGTATCAGGTGTCTGCTGTAGGTGATAGTATGTATCAGTACGTTTTGGTGGGTGTCAGAAGGTATCAGGTGTCAATAGGCGTCACCAGGTGTCAGTAGCAGATGCAGGTATCGGTACGCCCACTATGGCAGTTAGGGCTGCAACAACAGCCAGAGATGAGGACAAACTCCACGATAATTTGTACGAATTCGTGAAGATAAAGTTTAGCAAATCTTACTTTAAACAACAGGTAGCTATTTAGCCAAAGTCATCGATGCAGCGCCCGGAAAGTATCTATTCCGAATGTCACCGGACCTGGCATCTTCAGAATCTTATAATTAATCCATTCTTCTCTGCACCGTATTACGGACAATTAGCTCACCATACCCGGCAATAGCCAAATGGTGATCGGCTGTTCCTTCCCACCATCCCGGCTCAGTCCCGGCTCAGTCACCTGACGGGTAGGAAGCGCAGTTTGTAGAGCAGCGCGCCCAGCGTCCAGGTGGACACGCGGCCGCGCACCACGCTCGACGTGGACGTGAGGCCGGCGTAGGAGCGCGGCAGACCGAGGCCCGTGTGCAGCGCCGCCGTCAGGTACACCGACTTGAAGCACTGGCGCGCCAGACGGTGATCGTCTGAGGTGCCGTACAGGCCCTCCCCGCGACGCCGCACCAGCGTCGGCCACGAGGTGGTGCAGTAGTCCTGCCCGGCACCGCACGCGTCATGATAGTGCAACTCCAGTGTGTCTATCCAATGATAGCGCTGCGATTTCTACGGGAGAAACCTGAACTGGGATGGCACATTACTGGGATAAAATGAACTCATCAGGAGTCGAGGCGATCAAACTGATCCGTCCGTTATGCTAAGTTGTTTGCCAAAGTTGATAATTTGTTGCTGGCTTATTACTTGCGTCTGTAATATAATATTATATCCTGGAATCCCAGTTCCTTCGTCCATTCCACAGGCCACGAGTCCAAACAACATTCAAAAATCCAACACCCTCATCCATGTTCTGAGCACACCCAAGAGGCGGCCACGTCCCGTCCTTCTCACCTTGGCCGTCTGGCTGAGGCGCTTGTAGTTGTACTTGCCGCCGCTGCGCAGTGTGTCCTCCATCGAGTACCAGAACTCGGAGAACCCGTAAAACTCTAGGCCGGTGAGGTTGACCGGCGGCGCCAGCAAGGTGCGCGTACAGCCCTCTGGTGGCGCCACCGCACACTGCCGTGTGACGCGCTCCTCCACAATCTGCCAGCCGAGACGCCACATCAGCCCGGTCAGCACTGCTGGTCACCAGCCCGGTCAGCAGCCCGGCCAGCAGCCCGGCCAGCAGCCCGGCCAGCCTGGTCACCAGCCCGGCCAGCCTGGTCACCAGCCCGGCCAGCCTGGTCAGCAGCCCAGCCAGCCTGGCCAGCAGCCCGGCCAGCCTGGTCAGCAGCCCGGCCAGCCTGGTCAGCAGCCCAGCCAGCCTGGTCAGCAGCCCGGCCAGCCTGGTCACCAGCCCGGCCAGCCTGGTCAGCAGCCCGGCCAGCCTGGTCAGCAGCCCAGCCAGCCTGGTCAGCAGCCCGGCCAGCCTGGTCAGCAGCCCGGCCAGCCTGGTCAGCAGCCCAGCCAGCCTGGTCACCAGCCCGGCCAGCCTGGTCAGCAGCCCGGCCAGCCTGGTCAGCAGCCCAGCCAGCCTGGTCAGCAGCCCGGCCAGCCTGGTCAGCAGCCCAGCCAGCCTGGTCAGCACTGCTGGTCACCAGCCCGGCCAGCAGCCCGGCCAGCAGCCCGGCCAGCAGCCCGGCCAGCAGCCCGGCCAGCCTGGTCAGCAGCCCGGCCAGTCTGGTCAGCAGCCCAGCCAGCCTGGTCAGCAGCCCGACCAGCCTGGTCACCAGCCTGGTCAGCAGCCCAGCCAGCCTGGTCAGCAGCCTGGTCAGCAGCCTGATCAGCAGCCTGGTCAGCAGCCTGGTCAGCAGCCTGGTCAGCAGCCTGGTCAGCAGCCTGGTCAGCAGCCTGGTCAGCAGCCTGGTCAGCAGCCTGGTCAGCAGCCTGGTCAGCAGCCTGGTCAGCAGCCTGGTCAGCAGCCTGGTCAGCAGCCTGGTCAGCAGCCTGGTCAGCAGCCTGGTCAGCAGCCTGGTCAGCAGCCTGGTCAGCAGCCCAGCCAGCCTGGTCAGCAGCCCGGCCAGCCTGGTCAGCAGCCCAGCCAGCCTGGTCAGCAGCCCAGCCAGCCTGGTCAGCAGCCCAGCCAGCCTGGTCAGCAGCCCGACCAGCCTGGTCACCAGCCTGGTCAGCAGCCCAGCCAGCCTGGTCAGCAGCCTGATCAGCAGCCTGGTCAGCAGCCTGGTCAGCAGCCTGGTCAGCAGCCTGGTCAGCAGCCTGGTCAGCAGCCTGGTCAGCAGCCCGGCCAGCCTGGTCAGCAGCCCGGCCAGCCTGGTCAGCAGCCCGGTCAGCAGCCCAGCCAGCAGCCCAGCCAGCAGCCCAGCCAGCAGCCCGGCCAGCCTGGTCAGCAGCCCAGCCAGCCTGGTCAGCAGCCTGGTCAGCAGCCCGGCCAGCCTGGTCAGCAGCCCAGCCAGCCTGGTCAGCAGCCTGGTCAGCAGCCCGGCCAGCCTGGTCACCAGCCCAGCCAGCCTGGTCAGCAGCCCAGCCAGCCTGGTCAGCAGCCCAGCCAGCCTGGTCAGCAGACCGGCCAGCCTGGTCAGCAACCCGGCCAGCCTGGTCAGCAGCCCGACCAGCCTGGTCAGCATCCCGACCAGCCTGGTCACCAGCCTGGTCAGCAGCCCAGTCAGCCTGGTCAGCAGCCCAGCCAGCCTGGTCAGCAGCCTGGTCAGCAGCCCAGCCAGCCTGGTCAGCAGCCCGACCAGCCTGGTCACCAGCCTGGTCAGCAGCCAAGCCAGCCTGGTCAGCAGCCCGGCCAGCCTGGTCACCAGCCTAGTCAGCAGCCCAGCCAGCCTGGTCAGCAGCCTGGTCAGCAGCCTGGTCAGCAGCCCAGCCAGCCTGGTCAGCGGCCCAGCCAGCCTGGTCAGCAGCCCGGCCAGCCTGGTCACCAGCCTTGTCAGCAGCCCAGCCAGCCTGGTCAGCAGCCCAGCCAGCCTGGTCAGCAGCCTGGTCAGCCTGGCCACCAGACCAGCCAGCCTGGTCAGCAGCTGGTCAGGCCGCCAGGAATGGGCACCAACACACACACCGACACACGCACGCACGTATTCACGCACACACGTACACACGTACACACGTACACACGTACACACGTACACACGTACACACGTACACACGTACACACGTACACACGTACACACGTACACACGTACACACGCACATACGTACACACGCGCATACGTACACACGTACACACGTACACACGTACACACGTACACACGTACACACGTACACACGTACACACGCACACGTACACACGCACATACGTACACACGCACATACGTACACACGCACATACGTACACACGCACATACGTACACACGCACACACGTACACACGCACATACGTATACACGCACACACGTACACACGCACATACGTACACACGCACACACGTACATACGCACACACATACACACGTACACACGTACACACGCACACACGTACACACGCACACACGCACACACGCACACACGTACACACGTACACACGCACACACGTACACACGTACAATGTATGCATACATGCACGGGGACGTTCGCTCAGCTCACCTGTCGGCGGACCATCTGTTCGCAGTGGCTCCAGTCGCCGGTGCCGACCACGGGCAGGCTGCAGTTGGAGCCGGCGGCCGCAGCGGGGTGAGACGCGTGAGAGCTGGGTGACGAGCTGTTGGCCGGCGCCGGTGAGGGCGGCGGTGGCGGCGGCGGCGGGACGGCGGCGCACGCGCTGCTGTTACGCTGCACCGGCGTGTCGGAGAAGTCGCGCACCAGACATGGGTCGTAGATCTTCT